>CABHPP010137029.1:35518-46075 GCA_902168425.1 Peromyscus attwateri | reverse complement strand
CATAGAAAAGCTGGAAAATTCCACTGGTGTCATTCCTCCTGACATTCACTTCCTTCTTCCTGGACTGTGACAAGGCGCGGTGGTGGCAGCCGCCTCCCCTCTTCCTTTGCCGCCATTCCCATCTTTCTTCTTCCTGTTCCGTGCCGTCTGCACTACCCACTGTGGGGCAGACTGTCCCAGTGTCCCGCTGCTGACCTATTGAGTGAACTGGGGAACCCCTCTGTCTTCCAAGGGGAGCTTCCGTTCCCTGGAGCCCCTCATTTTGAGCATGCATTTGGCCTTCTGCTTTTGTATGGAGGCTCACGGCACCTGGACTGTGCCTCTCTGCAACCCCTCAGCTGCTCCCCTCGCCTTTCCCATTACTGTCATAGATGCTGGGGTAGGCAGCTCACTCTCGAATGTGGCTTTCACGGGAAAGCAATCCTAAGTGTCAGACGCAATTATCACGGGATGCCTCAGTGATTTAAAAAGCCATAAAAGAAACTCAGCTCTGCCTGGTCACCTTGGATCTGCTGTCTTAAAGATATATATTTTTTTATGGGTTGAAAGTATACTTTGTAAGGATCACATCATTCTCAACAGAACCCTGTTCAATCCCACAAAAGGCATGGCGCATGGAGAGTGGGAGGGGGCAAGGGACCTCATTGGAGAACGTCTCAAGTGTTTGCCGTTTATCTACATTTGCTGTTGAGGAGAGATCCTGTTGAGGAAATCTTTCTGTTGCTCATGGGCAGTAAGGCATTTTGAAACTTCACAAAGAGTTCTTTCTGATTTGCACTGAATCATCTTCTGTATATAATGATCATTTTTCCTCTTCTCCCTCCACACTGAGGCACAAGCCGGGTTGGTGTGTTGGGACGGCATGTTGAGGGGAGGTCAGGATTTGTGTTTCTAGGGCCAAATGCACTCAGTCTTGGTTGCCTTAAGAGCCTTCAGGCCAGGTCCGTGCTAGGCTTGTGTAGGGAATTTGAAAACATACAAGTCCTTAGCTACCTTCACTTGCATTCTTGGAGCTTTCTAAACTGTCAGTGACCGCCACTTCCTCTCTGTCTACTTCTCAAATACTCAGCAGAGATAACTATTTTTGTTACCATATTATAACATGAATATTTATATGGTAGCCTCTACAGTCTTAATGATTTCCTTTCCAAAAATGCCTCGTGTGATGTTGTATACGTCACAAGGTATGGTTTAAAGGCACAGGGTCATGACCCTTGTTACAGCAGTTGAATGTGCATTGAAATATTTTTCTATTTTTTTTTAAATCACAATAGAAAAAGTAAGCAAGCTGTTGTAACCTGTATGGTCATGACAGTTTATGTATTTATATTTGAAAACCAGATTTCTATAACTTGTATTTGTGTATAGAACTTTCCATGGGTTTATATATTATGAATTTTTATCCAAGATTGAGATGTGGATTATGCTTAACATTAAAAGATAAAATAAGACCATTTGTTTAAAATGCACTGTGCAAGTTTGGAAGTGGATATTAATAACTTACTGTGTATAATACCTGGCATTTGTTTATACCTCCAAGTTTTTACACTGAAGATAAACTAGCTTTAATTAAATTCAAAAATGTTAAGGGAACTAATAAGCTGTTAGGCTGAGTCAGTACAAATGTGCCGTTTATTTCTGGTGTTAATGAAAGTTATGCTCATGTCTCACTGCATTGTAGCCGACTGCAGCGATTAAAGCACGACTCGGAAGCAGCGCTGTGATTGGTGTGCATGCGCCGCCGCCTGCTTTGTCCTGAATGACATCATTCAGGACGTGATAAGCCTGTCCTGGCTTCTGGCAGGTGCTCAGGCAGACATAGAGCCCTGGGAAACTCAAGGCTGGTTTTCTGGACCACCCCCTTCTCGCTCCTCTGTGTATGTGTACACTCGTGTGTGGGTGGCAGGTAATGGGGTACCAGCACCCAAACAAATACTTAAAATTCCAGATGGTAATAAAATGCTGTGAAGAGGGGTGGTAAGCTGGGCAGCGGGTAAAGGAACTTACCCCAAGTCCGATGACCCTAGTTTAATCCCTGGGACCCAAAAAGTGAGAGGGAAAAACTGACCCCCCCCCCACGCCCCCTCTTGTCTATGCTCCCCACACAAAATAAACAAATGTCATTTCTAGTCTATGAAGAAAAGTAGGTAGGGTCTGCTCACTGCCTGGGTGAGTAGAAAAGGGGCTTTTTGTGTCTTTGAAATGAGCTAGAGTTGCACCGTTGCTCTGTGGGGATCTACGACGTCACAATTTTATTTCATGCTGGAAGGATCTCCGTTCATTTAAAGCTGAGATAAAGGCTTTAGTTTTTCTATCAGATGTGAAGAGTGAGCTTGCCCAGAGCAAATGACCAAGGAGAATAAGGTCTTTACATCACTTGTTTTGTTTAATACTTACCAGGTTGGAACGGGGTGTTTGTTTTGTTCTGTCTCTGGCCTGTTCCACCTGCAGATCAGGCTTCTCAGGCCTTTGTTTGTCCACACCCTGAAACACCCTTCCCAGTTTGGCCAGCCTTGGATGCCCCAGGTGTCTAATAGGCTGCCACATCCATCTTAGACTTAATGTTGTAGTGAATGATTTATTTTTATATCGTGCATGAGTGTTTGCCTGCATGTATGTTATGTGTGTGTACTACCTGCAGAGGTCAAAAGGGGTCATTGGATTTCCTGAAACTGGAGTCACAGATGGTTGTGAAACCACCATGTGAGTGCTGGGAACTAAACCCGGATCCTCTACAAGAGCAGCAAGTGTCCCTAACCACTAAGCCATCTCTCCAGCATCTCTCCCCCAGCTGCCTCCTAGACTTCCTGCTTAGGTATTTGTATTATATTCTTAACTGGCTAAGTCCCTAGAGAGTCACAGCTTCCTTATTTCCCCATCTCTTGGCCTTGTGCAATCTGTGGTCTTGCGCTCACTTTTGCTTCTTTCTTGTTTTTGGCCAAGGGTGTGTGTGTGGGGGGCACTTAATGAGGGAATAAAATGGTGCATTTCCTATCCAGTAAGAAGCAGAATGGGAAATGGTTCCTGTTGAGAACTAGCCCTGTGCTTCATGTTACTCTCTGCCTTATTGTGGGACAGACTATAGAAATAACCTGACTAAAGCCCGTTTCCTGAGCTCCTCCTCTGGTTGTTGTGGCTGTCCAGGGCTATGGTTATGCCCCCACTGTGGCTCCTATTTATAGCGCCATCCTTGGGGCAGGACAGATTGGAGCTAAGCATCTGGAATCGTGCATGCATGCACGGGCACCTGCTGTAGGGATAGGATCTGCAGTGCCGTGTGGTCTTACACTGACATTTACTCTTCTGTGCTGTGTAATCTTGACTGTCCACTTGATCCATCTAGGAGACAAACTTCAGGGCTCATGTGTGAGGTCGTTTCTAGAGAGGTTTAACTGAGATGGGAGGACCCAAACAAAAGAAAAAGAAAACAACTCTTCATAGCGGTGTGGGCCTGGTGAATCTGCTGTGCTCACTGAAGCCCAGCAAAACAGGCCCAGTGCATGCCTTTCCTGGGTAGGGAAGAATGCAGGTATGCTGCGTTTTACCCCTGAGGACCTTGATTGAATCTACTGCAGTTGTTTCAACAAGAGCCGATAAAAAGAGCCTGTGCCCAAACTCTAGATTGTAGTACAGTCTGCTGCGATTTCCAGGGGTGGAGGTAGAGATCGGGCTGGACAAGAAAGGACGCAGTAGTGTTCTGAAGAAACGGTCTGTATCCTCATAGCAGTTGCACTTGGGCAGAAGTGTGTGTGTGTGTGTGTGTGTGTGTGTGTGTGTGTGTGTGTGTTTCATTGTATTTAAATTTTGCATCAAAACAATAGAACAAAAAGGCTTGTGATGTAACTCAGGGTAGAGTACCCCACCTAGCATGCATAAGGGTCTGGATTCAGTCTCCAGTAAGTGAAAATAAAAAGAAAGTGACGGGGAGAAAGTAACAGAAACTGCTTGGTTATTTGATGATTCTGAGTGTGATGTTTGTAGTTACTTTGTGATGATACTAAAATTAAGCTGGGTTAATGGATCTGTAGAAGATGACCAGCTAGAAGCATGTTAAAAATAAATAGTGGCAGTGGAATGATCTAGAAGTAGTAATTAGGCAGTATATGTGTTTACCAAACTTTCTTCATACTCCTGGGCTGATAGGCATTTGGTTTGTTTCCTGTGAGACAGGGTCTCACTGTGTAGCCCCCACGGTCCTGGGGCTCATTATGTAGACTGCACTCACAGAGATCTGCCTACCTCTGCCTCCCAAGTGCCAGGATTAAAGGCATGTACCACCATGCCTGGCTATAGTTTATACTAATTTGGGAAGAAGTTTAAATCTTCCAAGAAATAATTGGAGACACAGGAGGGGTGAGATATGTGGGAGTATATTGGTCATTTAAGGGAGGAGAGATGCCCCAGCCTTAGGAAGCTACCTGCCCCCAGAAAGATATAATGAGATTTGAAGAAGAGGAAAGTGGTTCATGTAGTTATTTTGGAACTGAGTAAAGAACTAGAATGTTTGTGCCCTCCCCAGCCTTACCCCCTGTTCTCTTGGTCTCTCCACACCACCATCTGCTGTCTGGATCACTGCTCTCCACGTGTTCTGCCTCTGGTCCCTCCTCTTCTGTCACGTCCCCGTATATCAGTGAATCTTCTTAAAGTAGACACAGTTTTTTCACGGCTTGAATTTTTTTGTGGGTATATCCATTAAAACTTGGAATTGCAAGCTGGAAGGATGGCTCAGTGGTTAAGAGCACTGGCTGCTCTTCCAGAGGACCTGAGTTCAATTCCCAGCACCCACATGATAACTCACAACCATTTGTAATGAGATCTGATGCCCTCTTCTGGCATGTAGGCATACATGCAGACAGAGTACTGATTAAGTAAATAAATCTTTTCAAAAGCATACTTTAAAAAAGCTAGGAATTGCTGTTATTTAAGGTAGAAAGCATTGTGTGTGTGGGGGGGGGGTTGACATTAGAGATGCTGTTTAGTCTCAGTGCTCGTGGGCAGAGAGGCTTTTTCTTAAAGTGTTCTTCCTCTCTCTGGAATGGCAGACCAGGTCTCCCCTCCCTAGTCCCCCACAGAGATTATTTTCAACATCACAATCATATTCCTGGTGAAGAGAGTCTGGGCTGGCTCTCATTTGGGGCACAGCTCCCATGGAGGATGCTCTTTCCAGTGAAGGTGTCTGCATGTTTTTGAATTCATAAACAGACTTGGAGAGCTAGCCTTTTACTATCAACAAGTCACACACCCCCTCACATTTTGTAACAGTCATATTTCTCCAAGTTGATCCTGGCATTGGCCTCAGGAGAGGCCACAAAGTTTAGTTGATAAGGACCAGGGCTCCCTGAAGCCTAACGCCTGAGTCTACCCCGTTGCTTTGTAACTTTGGAAGCTTCACTTAACATCACTCCATCTCCATTTCCTCCATGGTAAAAGGTCATCATTTATGGAACCAACCTCTGGGAAGTTCTAGGGGGTTAAAAATAAGTTCATGTAACATGTCTATTAAGATGTAAATACTCAGTATATTTAGCTGTTATTATAGAGTATTTTGTAAAATTTCCATTCCAGGAACAGTTAGGATTGACTTATCCTGGGCAGGAACACAAATTCCAAAGGTAGCTATAAAATGTAAGCACTTTAGGTGTTGTCAAAATCTACCCCAGAGCAGGGTGGGTGAGGGGCTTGAGAGATGGCTCAGTAGTTAAAGAGTACTTGGTGCTCTTCCAGAGGACCAGGGCTCAATTCCCAGCACCTGTATAATAGCTCACAGCCCTCTGTAACTTCAGCTCCAGGGGATTCAATGCCTCTGGCCTCTGAGGACACCTACATTTCTGTGCCCATACTCACATGCAGACGTACATAACTAAAAATTTGAAAATCTATCCCAGAGGGTTTAACATGGTGTGTTAAAACTGTCTCAGAGGTGAGATGAGCGAGTACTTGAGGAATGTGGTGGACTGGAAAAACTGCAGAGGCCACGTTCTCTCTCATTCCTTCAAGTCACAAACTTATATGGGACCGGCAGGCTCAGGAGCAGGGCAAGGTCTAAACCCTTCTGTCACAGTTCATAGTGCCTACTGGCCATTGCATTGCCTCAGGAGTGAAGCTTTCCCAGGTGTACAGAGGCCTGAGGACAGGGTGGGCCTTCCCCCAAGCTGGGAACACGTTTGCTTTGTGTTGTTAATAAATGTTTGTGTACTTGGGATCCTTGGTCTAGGGCTGACTTCCAGTGCAGAGCACCAGCTGCTCAGGAGCTGCCATCCCTGCCCACCTGTACCCTCTACAAGCTGCTGATAGTTGCCAGAAGAATGGCCTAATTGCTGAATGACCAGCCACACCGTGCCAGCCAGACTTGGTCACCATGACGCAGTACCTCCTCCCGGGAACAGCTGGAAGGAAGAAAGATGATGGGCGTGGCTCGTGTTTCAGACCATGATCACTTACCTCCATGGTTGTGGGTCTCTAGTGAGGCGGTGCATCATGGCAGCAGGGATGTGTGGCTGCCATGGGACACTTTTCCTGGGGAGACAAATGGCAAAGTAACAGAGTGATTCCAGCAAGAATTCTTCCTGTGGATTTTGAGATCGCCAAGGAGAAATTCTTTATTGAATTGGGCGGCTAATGCTCTGGGAAAGCCTGGGCCCCGAATTACAAATCCACGTAACATGTATAAGTTTGAGCAGGGGTACTTTAATATTGTTACAACATGGTTTTCGTGGGATCTCATGGCCACCGAGGTGAAGTTCCTCTGCCGTTGAGCATGTCTGTAGAAGTGGGATTGATTTGATAAGGACAGTTTCTGCAGAGCAGCTGTCTTTTAAGATGGTTCTGTAAGTAATTGCTTCCCCCTGGACAGAAGCAAGCAGGAACTTAACATTCCTTGTTCTTGACTATGTTAGAAATAAGACTATCAATTAGCTCTCATTAAGTAAAACAGCATTTTGACTGTGTTATGGACATATATTTATCATATATCATAAATCATATATGTTATGGATATATATATCAAAGGTAATAAATGTGCAGCATATAATTTTACCCATACCAAGACCAGTGAAGGACCAAAGTAGCGATACCACCAAAGCTCACCTTCGTGAACCAGTAAGCTTACTGGAGTTAGTATGGACTATGGGTGAAGCAGAAGCAGGGTGACTCCAAAGCAGCTGCATAGAAACAAAAGCCCACCCCAGCATGAGTGAGGACCCTGGAGCTCACTGCGTTACTTGCAGGGAGTTTAAGAGATGAAGTCTTGCCGGGCGGTAGTGGCACACGTCTTTAATCCTAGCACTTGGGAGGCAGAGGCAGGCGGATCTCTGTGAGTTCAAGGCCGAGGCCCGCCTGAGTTCCAGGAAAGGCGCAAAGCTGCGCGCGCGCGCGCACACACACACACACACACACACACACACACACAGATGGAGTCTTCCAGGCACCTCCCCAATCCTTACTGCTTGTCTAACCTTGGGGATGGAGAGGTCGTGTGTATTTAGTTGATTTCAGGAACTTCCTGGGTTGTTTTTCCAGAGTCTTAAGAAACTGTCCTTTAGAACTGCCTGAGTCTAAGGAGCTTCCTTCTAGGATGGACTGTTTCACCTCAGAGGAGACTGCTACACAAAAGTGGGGAGGCGTTCACCTCGTGGTCAGGATGGGTAGGGGGAGAGAGAGGGATCGGGAAGGAGGATATGAATGAATGCCTGCACTCACGGGCTTTCTCCTTTTCCCCCTTGAAGTCCACCTGGACCCTTGTCTATGAGATGGCACTAATTTTAAGATTTTCTCTTATTTTTATGTCCGGAAACACCTCCCTGACACATCTGGAAGTGTACCTTACGCATAGGCACTTTTCAGTCTAGTCAAGTTGGTAATAAAGGTTAACCATCACCTTAACTTAGGTCAGTTTGTGACATGCTATAAAATTTACAAGGAACAAACATGATTACAGTTACTAGACAGTCAGTCTGTCATAGTTCTATCTGCAGGCCTCCTCTCGTTCCTTAGAGTCTGCCCTGACTAGTTTTATGTCAACTTGACACAAGTTAGAGTTACCTGAGTGAGGGGGGGAACCTCAGTTGAGAAAAATGTCTCCATAAGAATGGGCTGTGGGCAGGCAAAGTCTGTAGTGTATTTTCTTTATTAGTGATTGGTGGGGAAGGCCCAGCCTCTTGTGGGTAGGAACATCCTTGGGTTCTATCAGAGAGCAGGCTGAGCAAGCCATGAGGAGCAAGCCGGTAAGCAGCACTCCTCCGTGGTCCTGCATCAGCTCCTGTCTCCAGGTCCCACCCTGTTTGAGTTCCTGGCCTGACTGCCTTGGACGATGAACTGTGATGTGGAAGTGTAAGCATAATAAACCCTTGCCTCCCCGAGTTGCTTTTGGTCATGGTGTGTCATGCCAGCAATAGAAACTGTACCTAAGACAGAATTGCAGGAGAGGCCTAGTCTCTGGTCTGCTGCTGCCATGGCTGTTGCCGAAGGGCTCTGTTTAATATCTGGATGTCTTAGTTTGGTCCCTTCAGAAGTTGATTCTGAGACAGCAGTTTGGGTGCAAGTAATACTTAGGTAGTAGTCCTGAGAAGCACTGAAGGAACAGCAAACTGAGATAGGAAAGAGAAAACAGACGATAAAATGTACACAGATGAGGGGCTGCAAAGGTGGTTCGGTGGTTAAGAGCACTTGCTGCTTTTGCAGAAGACCTGGGTCTAGATCCCAGCCGCCATATGGTGGCTCACAATAGTCTGCAACTCCAGTTCCAGGGATCTGGTATCTTCTGGCCTCTGTGGGCACCATATGCGGGCAAACACGTGTAAAATAAAAAGACTGAAGTGTGTGAATGAAAGCCAGGAGTGGTGGTGCATGCTCTTAATGCAGCACTTGGAAGGCAGAGGCAGGAGGATCAGAAGTTTAAGGCCATCTTCAGGTACATAGTAAATTTGAGGCCAGCCTGAGATGCATGAGACCTGTGTATGTGTGTGTGTGTGTGTGTGTGTGTGTGTGTGTGTGTGTGTACCTGTGCCTGTGCATATGTGTGTATATACGTGAGCACTTGCTCTGGGCATCTGGGCTAGAAAACCCCTGGCACACTCTCTGAGCAACTGTGTGGCATGTGCTCAGAGCTACTCACCAGAGGACGATGACACATCAGTTCTTTTCCTCTCTGAGGGCTGCTTGTTCTTGGAGACCTCACACACCACCAGAGATGTGGGCAGGGCACCATCCGCTGCAGTCAGAAGGACCCCTTAGAAGATGGGCATAATTCCCTCCCTCCATGATCAGCTAGGGACAGCAGGTTTGCCAAAGCTGCTAAGCATGGCACCTAACTAGCACAGTCTCGCCTAGATTAACATGCTAGTAACCCCCAACCCAGGCGTCCAGGCCTCTGCAACATGAAGCAATCTCCAAATATTTAGCTGCTCTTCCTAGTCTCAAGGAGGCCTGCGGATTGGGTGTCTCATCTGCTCCCGGTGTTGCCCAACCAGCACGTATTTTCCTTTTTGTAAATGCTGTGGCTGGGGTCAGAAGATTTATCCGTGTCCAGTGGAATTTAGGGGAGGCCACTGTTCTAGACTGAGTTTCTGCACCAGGCCCCAGAGGCCCAAAATGAAGTCATTCATGCCACGTAATTAAACTGCAACCCCCAGGAAGGAAGAAAATCCCCCAACAGACCAGCCATTATTCCTAAGCCAAGAGACGGCACCTGAGCTGCGGGGACCCAGGCAACTTGAGCTAGTGTAGGGAAGGTCCCTCTGCTTCAAAACCTCACAAGGCAAACAGTCCAGCATTAACCCGCCCGCTGCTTCCTCGGTCCTGCTCAGAACTGCCTTGTCAAAGCCAGTTCTGCCCTGCACAGAGGAGAGCCTTTCCACTTTAAAACAATGAATAATTATGTTTATCCGTTTACAATTACACGTATGCAATGCATTCTGATTATTCTCATGCACACC
The DNA here is from genome assembly GCA_902168425.1 of Peromyscus attwateri. Lineage (NCBI taxonomy): Eukaryota > Metazoa > Chordata > Mammalia > Rodentia > Cricetidae > Peromyscus > Peromyscus attwateri. The sequence goes on along the minus strand of CABHPP010137029.1, from coordinate 36,143 downwards.
CTCTTTTGGCTTTCTCCCAAACCTATCAACTCCCTCCTCCCAACAAGTTCCCTTTTTGTGTTCATGTATTTTTATTTTGTTGTGTGATCCAATGATTTTAACCAAGACTGTCTATGTGACCTGGGTATGACACTATCCAACTGTCCATAATGGGTTCAACAGTGGAGATATATATATATAAAACTGACACCCCTCCCCTCCCCAGAATCCTTCAGTAGCTCAGCAGGGAGAGGTAAGGCTCCATGAACCCTTCCCCCATCCATAACTGGCTGTGGGCAACCACAACTGCTGTGTTCATGATTTCAATTGCTGTGTCATACCCAGAAGACAGCATTTTATGGTCTTTTCCCTGTCTGCTGGCTCTTACGTTATTTCCAGCTCTCTTGCCACAATGTTCCCTGAGCCTTGGAGAGGGTGGTGTAAACGCCCTGCTTAGAAATGAACGTTCAGCTGGGCTGCAGTGGCGCATGCCTTTAATCCCAGCACTTGGGAGGCAGAGCCAGGTGGATCTCTGTGAGTTCGAGGCCAGCCTGGGCTACAGAGCAAGATCCAGGACTGGCACCAAAACAACACAGAGAAACCCTGTCTCGGAAAAAAAAGAAAGAAAGAAAGAAAGAAAGAAAGA
>CABHPP010137029.1:417-35418 GCA_902168425.1 Peromyscus attwateri | reverse complement strand
GAAAGAAAGAGAAAGAGAAAGAAAAAGAAATTTAATTCAACTGTCCCTTTTTCTTAGCACCTTGATATAGTCAAGCGTTTCTTCAATCACTCCCATTCACAGTAAAGAGAATCTTCTCTTATTAAGACTAAGGAAAGCATTTGTCCATGGTTATAAACATACAAGTTTAGAAGACAGTTTGACACCAAGTCAATTTGGCTGAGGAGTAATAGTGAGTTCCCCCACCTAGGGCCTACAGCCTCTTCAACCATGAGGTTTTGTTGTTGTTGTTTGTTTGTTTGTTTTGAGACAGGGTTTCTCTGTGTAACAGCCCCAACTGTCCTGGAACTCTCTTTGTAGACTAGGCTGGCCTCGAACTTACAGAGATCCACCTGCTATGCCTCCCCAGCGCTGGGGTTAAGGGTGTGTGCCACCACCACCTGGCTTACCATGAGGTTTTGATTGGGTTTACAGTAAACAAACTTCAGGTCCCTCCCGCACACTGGCCAAATCCAATCGGAAAGCAGCCAGTTGCTCCTATAACAGCCATGCCACTCTAACACCGGTGGGCACATCCTGCCAGGTAGGTTGGCATTATAGTTTGTAAGGTTCACATCTTACTAAGATCACCAGTGCCTTTTCTCCCCAGCAGCCTGCATTGCACCTTCCAGCATGGTGAGAGCTGTTTGGCCAGGATGAAGCTTCCAGCTCTGTTCCAGCTCCATTTCTCTGTATCTTGCAATCAAAGTGTGTGATGTCTTCAGCAACAGGGTCTTATCATCTAGTTCTGGTGGGCAGCCAAGAGGGATGGCTAGAGTCAGTGGTGTTTTAGGGGCCTTTGGGGCCTCCCTGATACGCTCTATAAGAGCATATCTCACATACCCTCTAGAAGCATTGTTATCTATCCAAGCAGGATATAATCTCCCTTCTAACTCATATTTTTTTTAACACTGTAGGCATGCTTCACCATAGTAGTTTCTATTAATGCAGTAAATGAGGTTTAACAGACTCATTGTTTCCCAGTGTGTCCCCCTCCTACACAACTTGAGGGTAAGATGAATGAGGTGAGTATTGTCATGTCTCACCATACTGTTTTCTATTACTACAACCAATGAGGTTCAACAAAGTCGTGGTTTCTCAACTTGTCACCCTCCCACCTGCAGGGGGTGTTTATCACACCTTGGGGGTAAGGTGAATGCTTTTAGCCTCTAGTGGCTTATGGTGGTGCCAAATACCCAACAGTGTACAGGATAGGCCCCACCCCCAACCAAGATGTGTCTGACCCTGCGTGCCAACAGCTCAAGGTTGAAAACCTGGTCTGAATTCATTCCCCTATCCTCAGCATCTCCATTACTGTTGAAACTGCCTTGAGACAGCCAGACTTTTCAATATTATTGGAAAGCACTTTCCCCTTCGTAATATGAGACTAAGGACAACTGATATATGATAACATAATCCAAATTAGGTGCAGTCGGAACCTGGATTTTACAATGCATGCAAATACTAACATTTGCCATAGCTGTCTGTTCAGGAAGCAGAATGGCTGGCTCAGGACTTGGTCTTTCAAAGCAGTGTTGTCAACAGTCTCGTATTCTCTAAGGTTTCTTACCAAACCGCTTTGTGCATTGTGTGTGCAGGTATGTGAGCACGTGTGTACATGTGGAGACCAGGGGTCAACTATGGTTATCTTTCCTCAGATGCCATCCACCTGGCTTTTTGAGTCAGAGTTTCTCATTGGGACCTGGGGCTCAACAATTCAGCGAGGCTGCCTGGTGAGAGAGCCCCAGGGATCCCCCGTTCATGCCTCCCCAGATCTGGGATAGCGGATGCTGGGTCTCCAAGCCAGATCTTAATTGCTTGCATAGCACTCTCCCAACTGAGCCATCTCCCCAGCCCCCTTTTCAAACTTCTAACTGAGGCTTATGGCCTCTGACCTCAGTGGCATCCTCCAGCTAACGCTGTGGGACAGACGACTTTTTGATCCCAGCAAGTTCCGAATTGGCTGGTCCATCTATGATGTTCCTGTGAGCAGGAAAATACTTGAAAAGAGTCTGGGCTTCTTTCTGTGGAGTACTGTAGAAGCAAGGCATGATGCGTGCAAGAGGAGCCTGCTGTGACGCAGGCCTGCCCCGGAGAGGAGAGTTGGTGCTGTAGCTGAAGTTAGACATTCAAATGTGTCTCCTTGTATGCACAGGCATGCCCCCTTCACAGGCAAGAGCATATGGTATATGCTGACTGTCTCTCTTGCAAGCTCTCTCTAAAGTTGTTTTTCTGTTTATTATTCTCCCTTCTCTCTGTCTTAGTTACTTTTCTATTGTTGTGAAGAGACACCATGAGCAAGGCAACTTGTAGAAAAAAGCCCTTAATGGGGCCTTACCGTTTCAGAGACAGTCCGTGACCATCAAGGTAGAGAGCATGGCAACAGGCAGGTAGACATGATGCCGGATCAGTAACTGAGAGCTGAGATCTGATCTATAAGCACGGGACAGAGAGCTAACTGGGAATGGCATGGGCTTTTGAAATCTCAAAGCCCGCCCTCAGTGACACACCTCCTCCAACAAAAGCCAGACCTCCTAATTCTTTCCAAATAGTTCCACCAATTGGAGACCAACCAATCATTCAAATGTATGAGCCTGTGGGAGCCATTCTCACTCAAACGACCGTAGTATTCTTTCAGAATTCTCACTATACCTCTATGATCACATACAAATATACATAAACATTAGATTGGTACAATAGGAGATCATCAATGTTTAACTACTACAGAAACCGTGCTTTCAGGTTGTTCCTATTAAAACATGTGAGTGTCAGTCAGATGCTGTTTAGGTCCACATCTCTTCCTCTTGCTTTTCTCACCCCACTGAGTAAGGAGTAGAGTGCCAGTGTGTTACACGGGACACTGGCAGCCTCCTCCCACGCCTGGGCCTCACAGGCGCTGCCAGCTTCCTCCTGCTTCAATCGACATTACTTGGTTTCTGCTCAGTCTGGAATGTGGGGCAGCCCATCCTTCATAAAGGAGCAGTGTTCTGCCTCCTCCAAGCCCAGTGGGCGTTTGGCGGTGTCTCCTGCTTCTACCAGAGAGGTGCTTGTGCCCGGTCTCAGGATTCTGGTTGCAAGGCTGATTTTCCAGAATTGAAGATTTGACCCACACTGTCTCTTCCTTTATTAAACACACTGCCTTAGCTGGATGGCTAAGAGAGTTCGTCCTTAACCTGAAGTTGAACTTTTATTCAATAAAACAGCTATACAATGCCTTCAAGATACAGAGTGCTTCCATAGCTGTCATCTGCTTTTAAGGACTTCTAACAACCGTTGGAGCATGGTTAGCAGCCCTGCCCCACCCCCACCCCAAGTCCTCCAAGCTGTGGAGCATTGGCAAAGAGCAGCCAGACTCCCTTCAAGAAAGAAATGTTTTGTGACTTCTGCAAGATTAGTTAAAAGCCAAGAAATCAAACAGCGTCTGTTTACAGTAAGTAGGTGGTGAGGAAAACGTAACGTAACACAAGCCGTTTCCTGCCTTGTGCCGAGACAGTTTGGTACATACATCTCCTGTGTGAGCAGATCCAAAAATTGTCGGGTTTCTTCATAATAACATAGCAGACGCCAGGGAATAAGGGCTCAGTGTGCTCCAGGCACAAGGCGAACTTATCCAGGTCTGACTCAGGCAGAAAACAGCCAAGCTGTCAAGACAAAGAGTGACTGAGACGCAGGAATTCCAATGGCTGTCTACTCAGTGGCCACTCAGTCTATGACACATCCCAGAGTTTTGATCACAGTGCCCCACATTTTTATTAGGCTCTCTCCTGGGTTTTGTTTTCTGGGTCCTTCTTCCCATTCTGGCTCCTAGCTATCAAGCTTCACCCCAACATGAGGCCTCCTATAGGATACAGAAGCCATGGACCAGTACTATAACCAGGCTGTCTGAGTTCAACTTAAATACACACGGAAGAAGCAATGTCTTTGTTTTGCTTTGCTTTTGCAAGGGGTTTGCTGTCAGAATGCAGGTGTTGCAAAAATCACCACGATTGCTAACTTGAAGCCAAAACAGGGAAGGCAAAGACACGCATCAACACTGTCATTCATTACTCAGGCAATTCTACCACTGCTGGCCATCCAGTCTACAACGCTGTGGTGGGTTGACAAGCGAACCATTGTACAATTTGAAAAGGAGCCTTCTGAGATGGGAAAAGGCTCCTTCCAGTATGCCTGAGCCTTGGACAAACTGAAAGCTGAGCTTGGTATCACTATTGATCTCTCCCTATAGAAATCTGAGACCAGCAAACATAATGTCACTATCACTGGTGCTTCAGGACACAGAGATTTTTTTATCAAAAACGTTATTACAGTCACATCTCGGGTTGATTGTGCTGTCCTGATTATGCTGCTGGTGTTCGTGAGTTTGAAGCTGGTATATCCAAGAATGAGCAAGACCCATGAGCTTAGACTTCTGGCTTACACACTAGGTATGAAACAGCTAATTGTTGGTTCTAGCAAAATGGATTCCTGCCAGAGTCCAGCTCCAGTGGGTTCAGGTCCCAAAGAGGAGGTGTAGAGTCAGCAAGGTAAGGAGACTGATGCAATCTGAGGGTGAATCAGGATGGCTGCCCATTTATTGAAAACAGGCTACACCTTATGTACTCTATAACTGCATTATAGTTTAACCATAAGCAATATTGAAAGCATACTTAGTGATTCTGGCATGAAAGTGGTCATCAATGTCATTACAGCATTTTTCTTGAAGCAAAAAAACAGTAAGTTTAGCAAGAATCTAAATGCTCATTGTCCTCTGAGGTTCGGTAACCCTGCCAGGTGTCCCCTTACACTTCCTCCTGCATGGTCTCAGCCCTTGTGGTCAGGAGATGTCGAACACTGAGTCCTGAGAAACAAACCCATAAGAGGAATTTTCATTCTTCAAGGGACATGACGTAGTGTTTGTACCACGAGCACAAGCACTGAGCTGTTTCCTAATTACATTCCTTTGCGCCTTGGTCTTATAATATGGGCCTGTTCCCCTCATAAGCTCCCAAAGGGAAGGTCCTGACATCTTACTCTTTTTTCTATTACACCATACCATTCTGGTCCCTTCAAGGTATGCTCCTGTCTATAGCAGAGGGGGATCAATTCAGTCTAACTTCCTAACAGAATCTCAGGTCTTGCCATTCATCTAGTAAGCCACTAATCATGGGCACTATTCTCTAGTTGTTAACTGAATTCTTGCCTTTAATGGACTCAGGCTCTGGGTCTGGGCCCATTGTTTCTCTCTATTGTGTGTTTTTCATCCCTCGGACCAGGTATGCCCAGTTAGTAAATTTTTAACTTTTCTATTCTTGGTGTAATTGGAGGGTAGGCAGAGTTATTGTGCTATAACATAGTTCCACGGTGGCAGGGACTTTTTCCAAAGAATTATTTTGTTCAGAGACTGCCATTGTATATATCCTCATCCCTAACCAAAGCTCACACATAATTTCCCAAAGGAAAAGGCAAAGGGAAACTCCCCTAATACATAGAATCATTAAAAAGGAAAGTAAAAAGGTGGTGGAGGGGCTGGAGAGATGGCTCAGAGGTTAAGAACACTGACTGTTCTTCCAGAGGTCCTGAGTTCAATTCCCAGCACCCATATGGTGGCTCACAACCATCTGTAATGAAATCTGGCTCCTTCTTCTGGCCTGCAAGGATACATGCAAACAGAACACTGTATACATAATAAATGAATAAATCTTAAAAAAAAAAAAAAAGGTGGTGGAGAGCTGTAATTGGCAATGTCGAAATGCTGGAGCTTTGTCAAGCAGCAGTGGTCACCATGTGATCCATGACAGATTCCACTGAGCCACCCTACAGCCAGAAGAGATGGGGGGACGGACGCTGTTGAGGAAATCAGGACCTACATTAAGAAAGTTAGTTACAGCCCTGACACAGGAACATTTGTACCAGGTTATGGTTGGAATGGTGACAACATGCTGGAGTCAACTGATAATAATGGTGACAGCAAAATGACCCTCTGGCCTCACTGCTCAGGTGATTATCCATCCAGGGCAAATTAGTGCTGGTTATGGTCCTGTCCTGGATTGTCATACGGCTCACACAGCATGCAGTTTGCTGAGCTTAAAGAGAAGATTGGCTGCTGTTCTGGTAAGACGCCGGAGGACGGCCCTAAATGCTTTCGATCTGGAGATGGAGCCATTGTTGAAATAACCTGGGCAAGCCTGTGTATGCTGAGAGTTTCTCTGACTATCCTTCACTGGGTTTTGCTGTTTGTGGTAAGAGGAAGACAGTTGCCGTGAGTGTCATCAAAGCCATGGACAAGAAGGCTGCTGGAGCTGGCAAGGTCACCGAGTTGCCCAGAAAGCTCAGGAGGCTAAATGAATTACTATCCCTAACACCTGCCACTGGTGTCTTAATCACTGGTGGAGGAACAGTCCCAGACCTCTTTGTCTCAATTGGACATTTATGTTAGTAGTCAAAGACAGGATCATGATAACAATGAGGTGTGAAACTGTCAGAAGGGAAGGAGAACGTTTTTGTTTGGTTGGTTGGTTTTTCTCCCTTCCCCTTCTTCCCTCCAAACCCTTCCCATATACCCCTCCTGACCACCTTCAAATTCATGGCCTTTTTTTTCACTAATTAATATCACATGTGTATATGTACATGTATATACATGTGATATTTACCTATTTTCTTTTCTTTCTTCAGCACCTAAGCACATTTTCAAGCATACTGTTCATGTTTAGAGGTTTTCTCCGTCTGGATCTGGCTTTACCACATGCCTGCAGCCTTCTCTGACTGCGTGGTGAGCCAAACCTTAAGTGGCTAGGCTACCACATGCTTAGCACATGGCACTGGCAGCTGGTTCTGCCCTCCCCAAGTTTCATGCCTGTGGGCCCCTGCCGGGAGCCACATTTACCTGCTCCAGCTCTTCAAAGTTGCTGGGTTCATGCTGTGACAGGTGTTTCTGTGTAGTCTCCCATTCTATCTAGTAGTGCACCATTCAAATGCTTAGCTGCATAGCAGGGCCTCTTAAAGGAGCCACACCTCTGTACCCCAGCAAGCAGTGGGCTCTGTGTTCGAGACTTTTCTCAGGTTTCTCAAACCCCATGTTTGGATATATGGGCTGGGCTTCCACGTGTACCAAGCTTTTTCATTTGACTTACACAGGGACTTATTATTAATTATGGAAGCTTGGCCTTTAGCCTAGGTTCATTCACAACTAGCTCTTAAAACTTAAATTAGCCGAATGATGGTGGCGCACACCTTTAATTCTAACACTTGGGAGGCAGAGCCAGATGGATCTCTGTGAGTTTGAGTCCAGCCTGGTCTATAGAGTGAGATCCAGGATAGGCACCAAAACTACACAGAGAAACCCAGTCTTGAAAAACAAAAACAACAACAACAAAACCCCCCAAAACAAAACAACAACAACAACAACAACAAAACAACTTAAATTAACCTGTTTCTATTAATATACATTCTGCCACATGGCTTTTTACCTCTCCTCCATTCTGTATGTCCAACTCCCTCTGTGTCTCACTGGGATCTCCTGTTGCACCACATTCTAACCCTTGAGTTCCTCTCTCTGCTCGGAAGTCCGCCTATTCTCTCCTGCCTAGCTATTGGCCATTCAACTCTTTATTAAACCAATCAGGTGCCTTAGTCAGGTGAGGCAAAAAAAAACCAAAAAAAAACAAAAAAAAACAAAAAAAACATAGACACAGCTTCACGTAGTGTAAACAAATATCCCACAACCCTGAACCTTAGGTGCAGGAGTGTTTTCTAGATGTATCCACTGCAACTGGGCTCTACAACTCTACATTTTGATTGGTTGTGGTTTTCTGTAATGGTCTCATGATTATAGATTATCATTAGGGTTTATGAAAAGATACATTTTCCAAGGAAGTAACCAGAGCAGAGAGAGAGTTTAGCAGCTTAAAAGCTCACCAAACATTCTACAGAGCCCGCTGATTACCCTTAGGATAAAGATGTGAGTTCCCTTTTGGGACCTTCATCACTAGCCCTTTCTGCTTTCATAAAATGAAAACAATGCCCAGAGTCTAGAGAAAGGCTCCCAGGACAGAAGCTATCTGTGTGCTGCTCAACTGCCAACCATGAGGTGTACAGAGCGGGGCCTCCAGGGAAGGCAATTCAGGCAGCCTGGGGCCTTCCTGGATACTTCACCTTAACTTTTATATTAACATAATACTAGTTTCATAAATACTCATCTACCGTGAAACTCTACCCAGGCTTATACTGGTGTCTTTTCTCTTGCAGTATTGACAAGGGACTTAGAAATACCCACTTGTTAACTCAATATTACAGATAAATATTTGAGTACTTCTAAAGGAGACTTCTGTGTAAGGCGCACAGCTCAGTGCCTGTTACAGGGGGTGCTTGGCAAATGTTGACATTTTCTTCTAGAACCACTTCCCTCTGTTTGGGTAAATGGTGGAGAAGAAAGAAAACACTGGCTTTTACCAGTGATACATTTCCCAAGGAAACTGCATTATACCAGGTCTTTTCCTCTCTCCCATCTGACAGAGATCAATGCTGCCTCTCCATGATGACCAGCTATCATCTTTTCTATAATTACATCACAGATCTCATTCTTAGAAATAGAAGGAGTAACGTGGAGTCGTTCCTTGCACTCATACCCACATAGTTAGATCCATATCAAAGACATTAATCAACATGGGTTACATTTTTGAAGGATATTGACATAGAAACGCCTACAGTATAATCTATAAGTGATAAAGGCATGGGTTTTAAAAAAAACACACCAAAAAAATCATGATTTAATTTATGTATATCTGTACGAAAGTGGAAGAAAAAATATTCCAAAATGTCAAGATGTTATCAGAAAGCAAAGGTAGTCCTGGCTGGCTTTCAACGACTTCTTTTTTGTTTGTTTGTTTGTTTACTTGTTTGTTTGTTTTATTATTTTCTGCGCATGGGTGTTTTGCCTACATGTATGGTTTGTGCACCATTTGTCAAAGATCAGAAGAGGACATTGGGTCCCTTGGAACTGGAGTTACAAGTAGTTGTAAGTCATCATAGGAATGCTGAGGATCGAACCTGGGTCCTCTGGGAGAGCAGCCAGTGCTCTTAACCACTGAACCATCTCTCCAGTCCCTTGGCAACCTCTTCCCGAAGTTTTGAGTGCTGCCTGCGCTCCTTCTTCATCTCAGGGTCTTCATCTCCAGGCTTTCTCGGTTCATCTACGTTGTTTCCTTGGTCTCTGCTGGTTCAGGGGAAGGGAAATGTGGCACTGAAAAACGCCCACCCCGTAGTTTTCAGTTCTGGGACTAACACAGACTCACTTTCACCTGTTTCCAGATCCAAGGCACCAGAGTAAGGCTTGAGAGTGGCCCAGCCTGGGTCTGTTGCCAGCCAACAGCATTGGGTAGCTAGTCATTGGGGATATCCCCTTCTTCAGCAGCAGCAGCAGCTTGTAAAACCAGTTCTGACCCTGCAGGACTTTGGCTAGTGGTCAGAAGCATGGATCTGAGTCATCTCTCCAGTCCTCTATGGAGACATGACACCCTGGCCGAAAGAGCACAAAATTACCATCTAGCTGGAGGCTTGCTGGTAAGGAACAAAGACATACAATTACCAGATCTCTTAAGAATTAATCTGAATGGACTGGGGTGCCGTGCAGCACACCCGTAATCCCAACACTTGGGAGGTAGAACCAGGGACATTGCTAGTTATAGGCCAGCTTGGGCTATAGAGAGGCTGCAGCCAGCCAGGGATACAGAGCAAACAAAGAACCCTGTCTGGGGCTGGGGAGATAGAGATAGCCCAGTTGGTAAAAGTGCCTCTGAACAAGCAGAAGGACCTGAGTTCTGGAACCTCATTTAACAAAAAAAAAAAAAAAAAGGAAGGAAAGAAAAGAAAAAAGCCAACCAGCAAGATGGCTGCCAGGATAAACAAGTATGCTTAGCACAAGCCTGACATTTGAGTCTGGTCCCACAAGGAGAGAAGTGACTTCTGAACACTGACGTCCACACTAACGCTGTGCCGTAAAAGCACACAACACAACACATCCACTAAATAAATAGATGCACAAATGAATGCAATTCAGACAAACATTTAAAGCCACAGGGCTGGAGAGATGGCTTGGCGATGGAGCACCGGTTTCTCTTCCGGTGGACCCATGCTTGGTTCCCAGAACCCACAGGATGGCTCACATCCCTGAGGGTCTGATACTCTCTTCCATCCATCTCAGGCACCAGGTATGCACATGACGCACAGACATACACGCAGGGAAAATATCCATCCACATAAATTAATTCTTTTTAAGGCCAGGCATGGTGGGCATCTACAATTGCACCACTGGGCAAGCAGAGACAGGAGCATCGCTGGGCTGCTCAGCACCAGCCTGTGGTCTCAGGCCAGTGAGAGACCCAAAAGAGCCGAGGTGAATGGTATTAAGGAATATGGTCACCATATGCATGTGAACACACACACTACTGTCTGTTCTCAAGTCTTTAGAAAAATAATATAAAGCTACCATATATCATTTTCTTCCAAAATTAAAATTTCCATCTTGGAGCAAAGCTCAGTAAAACACAACAGGATGTTTACTGGGAAGTGGAACAGTTCATCCTGCAGGGAAGCTCATTAAGCTCAGGAAGTAAACAACTCAGTAGTTTCAGGAAGTCCCTGAAACTGGCCAGATACACTAGGCTCCTCCCTCTTCAAGCATATATATAAGCAGTAAGGACTTCCAAGAGAGCCGAGAGCTGAGCTGTCTGGAAGAGGCCCAGACCAACTGAATTACCTGGAAAGGACGCTCTTCAATCCATTGAGCTGCCTGAGGCCATGCAGTGTGCTCCAGGTTTTCAGCTTTAGTGAGCTGTCACCCACGCTGGGGTGGGATTTTGGTGATATGACTGTCTTTGAGTCCTGTAAGTGACCCTTCACCCATATCCCTGTAAGAAAACCCGGTAACTTAGTAACACTTAGTGATTCACCCAAACTGGACGTTAGTGGCATCCATGTTTTCATCTGCTATTGATTCCCTATCTGGGATGAGTGGGTGTTTGTTCACGTTGCCTCAGGAGTAACGTCACACAATAAAAGCCAACCTGAGAACGGACAAGGGGAAACACAGACTTCCACCTTCTACTAAGAGGCGTTGGGGTTGGGGATTTAGCTTAGTGGTAGAGAGAGGCCTTGCAAGCGCAAGGCCCTGGAAGGCCCTGGATTCAGTCCTCAGCTCCGACAAAAGAAAAAAAAAAGAGAGAGAGAGAGAGAGAGCGCTCAATTCCTAATAAAGCCTTAAGGACTGAGAGAGGTGGGAGCAGGGAGGTTTCCTCCATGACTTTACAAAGCCAGGGGCCAGCCCAGAATGGGCTGAGTGCAGAGTGCAGAGTGCAGAGGACCGTTCTAAAGCCCTAACATGGGTCCCTTCCTTGCTTTCCTCATTGGCTGAGTAACCAGGAGGGTGCGATCTCACACGTCTACTTCTTGACAAAGACTGTGCCTGGGTCTCATAGTTAGGATTTCTATTGCTGTGATAAAACACCATGAGCAGAAGCAGCTTGGGAGGAAGGGGTTTATTTTAGCTGTTAACTCACAGGTCACACTCCATCACCTAGAGAAGTCCAGAAGGGAACTCAAGGCAGGAACCTGGAGGCAGGAACTTAAGCAGATGCTGTGGAAGAATGCTCCTCCTGCCTTCCTCCTCATGGCTCACTCATCCTGCTTTCTTACATCAGAGTCACCAGCTCAGGGATTCTGCCCACAATGGGCTGGGCCCTCCCACATTAAGTCACGAATGAAGAAAATGCCCCACAGACTTGCCCACAGGCCAGTCTGGTGGGGGCATTTTCTCCGTTGAGGTTTCCTCTTCCCAGATGGCTCTAGCTTGTATCACGTTGTCAAAATGCCAGCCAGGACAATGGGTTCATCTCTGTGTTACATCCTGTTTGTTTTAAAGCTTATCAGGCACATGATCATGTCATACCTTCAGGTTGTTAGGCAAGCTTGGCTATAATAACTTTTACCCGAAACTCCTAGATTTTTTGGGGGTGGGGTGGGAGTGGTTAGCTAGACTAGTAGAGTTTGCTGGGGGTGGTTTTGTGTATCTGTAATTAGACCAAAGCCGACTTAAGACAGTTTATTTTGAAAATGAGCATCAGATTTTATTTCTTACAAAGCCAACTATGAGCAATAGGGGGTCTGTCCTCAATGACCTCCAAGGCCATTGATCCCTGTAACTGATGCTGAAAAGACAGACCCAGCCTCTTACAAGGATATAGATCATGTACATGGGATACAGACCACACTTCAAACATCTGTTGGAGAAAATGTGGTCGTCAGTGCTTTAAACACTTAACAGGTATGTTTCTTCATACCTGCAGTGAGCTCTTCCTCTCTGATATCAGGAAGGCCGTTGTAAACGTCTTCTGAAGCCATCAGGACCCCTTCCCCTATCACAAGTCTTGAATAAAAATCCTCAGTCTGGGGCTGTAGTCTATTTGATAGAGTGCTGGTCTAACATGCATGGGGTCCTGGCACCACATAAACCGGGTAGAGTGGCACGTGACTGTAATCCCAGGACTTCAAGTGGTGGAGGAAGAAGGACCAGAAATTCAAAATCATCATTGGCTATATATCTAGTGCAAAGCCATCTTGGGATATGTGAGATCCTGTCTCAAAAACCAGAAAAGGCAAGAGAAGAGAAAGAAGAAATCTGTCCACCGAGAGCAAGAGTCTGGGGGGGGGCAAAGACAGGGTCTGGCCTCTACTCCCTCTGCTCCCGGAGTTCCAAGAATGAACAGAGGAATGTTAGGACCGCACGCTTTACAATTTAAAGAACCGATGTGGGGAATCTGAGAATAGAGGGTCAGTCATTGTTGTAACAGGCCCCAAGACCTTAGCACAATTGACTCCATGATGGAAGGAAGTACCATTCAGGCCATAAAATTCAGCACATAGACAGCACCACCTGCCGAGAATGAAAACAAAGACCTCATCCATCAAGAGCCATAGTTCTGGGAAAGTCCCTAAATGTACTAACCTTGTTTGTTGACTTCTATAGTTCTGCTTCTGGCTGACTGTTGTTGTTAACTGAAGTATGTCAAACCAGGATATGGGTTTTTTTTGTGCTTAAAAGATCAACCTGAGACAGGCTCAGTGCTACACTGGGGTCCTGACCCAGTGTGGTTGCCAGCTGGCTAATGAAGAGTCTGCGCAGGCTTCTCTGGTGGGTACCCCACAATTGTCTCACTTTCCGTTTGTGGTCAAGGACAGGAGGTGATAGAACAGGTGAGGTGGGCCATGACGGGAAGAAGAAAGCAACCGGGTCTTCTCCACACCGTCACAGTCTTCTGGAGGAGTCAAGAAAGAAGGCCGCGGCATCTGAAGAGTCTTGTGAAGAAGACACACAGCTTCAAAGGCCAAGACAGAGCCTTCTTGTCAAGATTTTCCCAGTTTGGTCTTGAGGTCTCTCTGGAGTAGCTGAACACTGTAGCCCTGCCCTGGCAGATTCCTGGGGGAATCCAGTATGTGAGTTTATGATGTGTCTTTTAGGGAATAATTTTGATTGGTTGGTTGAAATACTGGGATCAAGCCAGTACCTTGATTATGTTGGTAATCACGATTCTACTGAGACCAGCCCCAACCTTTAAACCTTTTGAAGTAGGATCTTGGTAAGTTTATGCCTAGGCTAGCCTCAACCTATCCCTTATGCTGCAGCTTGCCAAGTAAGCTGGGCTCACACACATCTGTTGTGGGATATTTGTACACTGTGTACATAGTGCTGTGACTGGTTTAATAAAGAGCTGAATGGCCAATAGCTAGGCAGGAGGTATAAGTGGGACTTCTGGGAAGAGAGAGAAAGAGGAGAAGGAATCCAGGCATTCAGGAGAAGTGAGCTGCATGGAGAAAGCAGGATAGACAATACAGAGATAAGGTAAAAAAGCCACAAAGCAAAATTTAGATTAATGTAAATGGGTTAATTTAAGTTATAAGAGCTAGTGGGACAAGCCTAAGCTATGGCCAAGCTTTCATAGTTAATAATAAGTCTCTGTGTCGTTATTTGGGAGCTGGCTGGTGGGACAGAAAAAGACTAGTTACATACATCTACCACCTTGGGAACAATCCATTTTTTCTTTTTAAATTACACTTTAGTTTGTTTATTATATTATGGGGAGGAGGACACGGATGTACCGCCGTGTCTGTGTGGGAGTGAGAGGACAACTTGCAGGAGTCAGTTTTCTCATTCCACCATGTAGGACTGTTGTCGGATCCGGAGCCAGATATTGGGGTAAATGCTGAAAGATCAGAGAGACAAAGGAACAAACCACTGCCACTTCTTACCTCTAGGACTCCTCAGCCTATCTCCTCATGCCTATATACCTTTCTCCACCCAGCCATCACTTCCTTCTTATTGCCAGGATTAAAGGCATGTGATTCCCAAGTACTGGGATTAAAGGTGTGTGCCACCACTGCCTGCCTCTGTTTCTCTCCTAGACTAAATCAATTTCATGTAGTCCAGGGTGGCTTTGAACTCACAGAGATCCAGATGAATCTCTGCCTCCCGAGTGCTAGGATTAAAGGTGTGTGTGCCACCACGGCCTGGCCTCTATGTTTAATCTAGTAGCTTGTTCTGTTCTCTGATCTTCAGGCAAATTTTATTAGGGTACAAAATATGTCACCACAGGGACAACTCAGGTTGTTCAGGTCAACTTAGTAAGTCAACTAAGGTCAAGCTGGGCAGCGGGTATCTTTACCCTCAGAGCCATCTCAGTATCTCGGGGATCCGCAGTCCTAATCAAGTAGGTGGTATGTAGCTGAACCATAGGGCCACCAAGAGATTTACCTAAGGCAGATATCTGGGCTGACCACAATGAAGAATACGGAAGAGATAGAGTGAACACCGAAGCCTGCTGCCAGTTCGAGGAAAGTCCAGTTTATATTTAATCGTTTCCTTGTTTGTCTGTTTAGTTTTTGAAGTGTTGAGGATTCAACCCAGAGTTCTGTGCAAGCCAAGCAAGTGCTTTTCCACTGAAGCGTATAACCCCAGCCTTCCCAACTGACATTGAAAATGCATATGGAGGTGTAAAATTACCCTCCTGCCTCACCGCTCTTCCTTAGCAGGACTTGAGCCTACAGCAACTCTGAGAAGTGAAAAAAAAAAAATCAACGAAATCAAGTAAATTGGCAGTTCTGCCCCAAAATAGGGATGATGTTTTCAGACAAAGGCAGAAGGAAGGCTTTAGATAGCCATTAAGTCCAATTATATGTGGCAAGCATATGTTTTTGCACAGCTAAGTTTGTATTTTATGTAATAAACCGGCAAGCTTTACTTAGCCATACAAGCTAAAATGTGGTTGAAAAGCCATAAATTATACCATAAAAATTTCATGACGTCAGAGGCTAAAATTCAGATGAGGAGTTGGGGAGTGAGATGAAGTGCTTGGCATGTAAAGCAGGAAGACCCGAGGTCACTCCCTAGTGCCTACTTGAGAGTTGGGTGTGGCGGCAGTTACAATCCCAGTGCTGAGGAGGCACAGACAGATGGATCCCTGCTTCTCATTGGCCAGCCAGCCTACCTGTAGAGATCCAAGCCAATGAGAGACCCTATTTCAAAATACAAGGAGGCTGGCTCTTGAGGGACAACACCTGGGGTTGACCTCTGTTCTCCACATGCACAGACACACACATGTGATCACACCTGCATACATGTGCACCTACACACACATACCTCCGGTGAGACTGTCTTCTTTAGGTCACTCCTAGACACACCATGCATGGATTTCTGCAAGGCTGCGCTGGTGGACAATGCCTGAAAGTGTCGTCAGTGTCTCTGACTTCACAGGCCGTGACTGGCCTCTGCTGCACTGACCTCTCACCACCGAACTAACATCAGCACTCATGACATAAACGCAGAGCTGGAGGACAAATGTGTGCTAATTGTCTTGGTTACTGTTCTATTGATGGGAAGAGACACCATGACCAAGGAACCTTATAGAGGAAAGTGTTTAATGGGGGACTGGCTTACAGTTTCAGGGGCTAAGTCCATGATCATCATGGCAGGGAGCATGGCGGCTGGTACATGGTGCTGGAGAAGTAGCTGGGAGCTCACATCTGATCCTCAAGCAGCAGGCCGAGGAAGACAGCCTAGGCCTAACTTAAGCTTTTGAAACCTCAAAGCCCACTCCAGTGACACATCCTCTCCAGCAAGGCCACACCCACTCCAGCGAGGCCACACCCACTCCAGCGAGGCCACACCCACTCCAGCGAGGCCACACCTCCTAATCATCTCCAAACCGATCTGCTCATTATCGACCAAACATTCAAACATAGGAGCCTGTGGGGGCCATTCTCACCCAAACCACCACACTAATGAAGAGGAATTATTCAAATCTGATTCAACGTGCCAGTTATTTTATCTTCACTAAGAATTATTCTGCATACTTTAATCAAGAATTTTCCTGCCCAGTCTTTTTCTGCCCCCAGCACTAGGAACTGAACCCAAGAGCCTTGCGATACTAGACAAGTGCCTGGCCAATGATATCCCCAGCCTTACACAAGGACAATGTTTATCCTTACTTTCACTCTCCACATCCACCTAGGTCTTCAAATACAGCAGGCCTGGGGAGATGGTTCAGCAGGTAAGAGCAAGTGCAATTGCGCATGAGAACCCAAGTTCAAATCCCAAACCCCATGTACAAAGCCAGCTGTGGCTACGTGACCCTGTAGCCCTAGTGCTGTGGGGGCAGAGGCAGAGGATCCCTGGGATCGGCTGGTAGCTGGCCTAGCTCCAGGTTCAGTGGGAAACCTGTCTCGTGGGAAGGAAAGCAGGACATAGGGTGTCCCTCCTCTGGCCTCTGTGCACAGGGGGACATGCCTGCTATTTATTAAGTGGCGCAATGTTATTCACTAAGCGGCGCTGTTTACCGTGAGAGAAAAGCCACGAGTACAACAAAACCCACTGTAAGAATTTATAAAGGGAAGGAAACAGAAGCGGTGTACATAGGCCTGTGGAATGATTGTGCAGGAAGAAGGGCGGAGGGATAAGTGGGACCCGCCTGCTTTTATAGGTTACGCCATGCATGCGCATAGATTACATGATCATGCTGCACACAAATTACGTGATTATGCAGCGCACGGATTACCTAGGACATAAGGCCCTGGGATGACTAAACATCTTGCCTGGCTACTGGACAGCATATGTGTGGTCATGTAGCTGGGGGAATGGCTAGGAATTCTAACAATGCCTATACCACCAACACACACACACACCGCACACTCTCATACATATACATAAAAAAAGAAACCACAGAAGAGAGCTCTGTTGGAGAGAGCAAGTGGGTTATTCTTGAGAGAGGGTAAGGCAAGAACCCCGAGTAGCCTTTCATTCATTCAGTTAACTAGTACTTGAAGCCCCTTTGGTGTCTAAGCACTATGCCTGGTAGGAGCACCAAAAAGAAATAAATAATGAGCTCTACCCTCAAGAACTCTACAGTTAAGCGGATTTCAAAATAAAATCCTCAGACACAAAAGACCTGAATAAATGGGAAAACATATGTGCTCCTGGGACATGCTAGGATTAATTCCCTTGGGTTATCTTAGAACTAAATCTAAAACTAAACTCCACCCCTACACAAGGATAGTGTACAGCAGGGTGTGGGGGAGCACTCGGAAAGTGGAGACAGGAGGATCGGGAGTTTAGGGTCATCCTCTACCGCTTAGCAAGTTTGAGACCAGCCTGGGCTAAAAGGCAGCCTTGTGTCAAACAAAGCCAAGAAGATGGCTTAGTTTGGAAAAGACCTGCCTGCCATGCAACTGGGATGGCCGGAGTTTAGATTGTCAGAACACAGGTAAATTCCAGACTGGCTTTACAGCCTGCGTGTAATTCCAGCACTCAGAAGGAGACGGGATTTCCAAACAAGCTGGCTAACTGCATTGGCGAACTCTGGTTCAAGGGTGAGAACCTGCTTCAATGTATGAGGTATAGAAAATTGATGAAGACCCCCAATATCAACTTCTGGTCTTCACATGCATGTTTATCCATGTATGCACACCTCAACACACACATGCACCCCCACACATGTAGACTTGTATACCCATATGTGTGTGCATACACACACACACACACACACACGCAGGAAACCCATCTGTTTATACTGATAGGTGAACTGATAAATAGAGGTGAGAGGGGAGGACATGCAAGTTAAGTGGAGGAAGAGGTTGAAATATTGTGTCGCAGTCTTCACAGTTAAAAAAAAAAAAGTTTGGTCGGGAAGCAGTGATCTCTAAATCTAGAGATAATATCTGCTAAGGGACAGGATATTTCCTCAGTCCTGAAGTGTCTCTCAGGAGACAGCTTTGCCATTTGCAAGGAGAAAATTATAGCTATTCAGTGGAGGAACCAGGAAACCTGTGGATCAGGTGTTCAGCTAACCTCAACCCCCAGGGGCTGACTGATGGGGCACCTCCAGCTAAGACGCCTCGAGAAGTGATTGTGTACTCACCATGGTGCTTATCTCCCCCCAGGGGACCCCAAACCTCCATCAAGGCATGAGGAAGCACTGGGCTGTAACAGCTAGGGAATGTTTCTTAAAGTAACCGACTCAGATTCTTCAAATGCCAATGCGGTGAAAGGGAGAACGGTTTCAGGTTGTGAAGGATGAAGGCGGGTGAGCTAACTCTTTTAGATTTATTTATTTATTATGTATATAGTGTTCCGCCTGCACGTATCCCTGCAGGCCACAAGAGGGCACCAGGTCTCATTACAGATGGTTGTGAGCCACCATGTGGTTGCTGGGAATTGAACTCAGGACCTTTGGAAGAGCAGCCAGTGCTCTTAACCTCTGAGCCATCTCTCCAGCCCCCAGTGGATGTAGGCACCTGCTGCAATGCCTAATGGCTTGAGTTCAGCCCCTGGGACTCACATGGTGGAAGAGGAGAACCCTGGCTTCCCGAAAGTTGTCATCTGACTTCCACACAGGAGCTGAGGTATATGAATGAAAAAAAAAAAGTAAAAAAGGAAGGACATGGCTGCTCCTAGGTGTGGTGGAGGAGAGGGTTTGTTGTAGATAAAAGGGCGAGCACAGCCAGAGGCAGGGACATCCGGGAGAGTCCAGAGTGAACGGGACCCTAAGCCGGCCCACATGAGGAGAGCCGAGAGCCAGGAGAGTAAAGAGTAGACAAAGAACCGGGTACGAAATGACTGGATTATATAGGGAAAGGCAGCCCAGCCCCTGGGCTGGAGAAGTTTAAGGTAGGGGGCGGGGTATGCCAGCCATACCCTGTAACAGGTAGGGATTGAGGGATGTTGGGAGAGCCTGGCGCCCAGGTCCGTTTTGATATGTTAAATAAGTACCTCAGTTAGCCATTTGTCCCAGGTTTGAGACCTAACATCATGCATATGTGTGCATGTGTGTTTACCTCAATACCACACCCACCTGCCACAAACACACAGGCACACACATACACACCACAAACTCACGTGCTCAACACATACACACATAAACACAGTAAATGCAATTTTAAGAAAGTTTAAAAAGAAAATAGTTGTTGATGAGAGCTGTACATTGTCATGTTGAATATCATCTTTAATTTCTTTTTTGTAAATTATTTTATTTTATGTGTATGTGTGTTTTGCCTGCATGTCTGTGCACCACATGCCAGGCCTAGTACCCACAGAAGCCAGAAGAAGGCATCAGCTCAGCTAGGACTGGTATGTGCCATCTTGTGGGTAAATTGAAACTGGGTCCTCTGGAAGATCAACCAGTGCTCTTAACTGCTGAGATATGTCTCCAGGCCCTGATTTTATCTCTTCTGAGTGTGTGTGTGTGTGTGTGTGTGTGTGTGTGTGTGTGTGTGTGTATTATAAGGGTCTGAAGAAACACTGAAGGAAGACCCCAGACTCAAATAGATTGTAAAAGCAAAGAGCATTCCATGATTTTGTCTCTTCTGAGTGTGTGTGTGTGTGTGTGTGTGTGTGTGTGTGTTGTCCTGAAGAAACACTGAAAGAAGACCCCAGACTCAAATAGTTTGTAAAAGCAAAGAGCATTTATTAATATTCCAGCATGTGTGGCTTGGCTCACCTGTACAGACGGTGCCACCACTTAGAGGAGCGTGCAGGCTCCTTTTAAGCACAGCTAAGGGGAGTTTCAGGGACCCGTCAGGTCATCTCAAACATAACTGGTTAAGCGAGCAGTGGTTACACTAGCAGACTTTTAATTGGCTGAGGTTTAGTCTTAACATCTTTAGAGCTGTCAACCCTTCCTTCCTTCCTTCCCTCCTTCCCCCCTTTCACCTCTATGTGTCTACACATGTACCTGTATGAGTACAGGCATGCACATTCCATGGCACACATGTTAGAGTTTGGAGAATGACTTCAGATGTGGGTCCCTGCTTTCTACTTTATCTGAGACAGAGTCTCTTGTTTCACGCTTTGTCCAATCTGTGACTGACTGTGCACAATCCGTTGAGATAACTCACTGCTTTGGAAGCCAGGCCAGCTGGTCTCCAGACCAGAGGAGTCTTATGTCTCTACCTCCCACCTCCCAGTAGGAGCTCTGAGTCTTACGTGGATTCTGGGGATCTGAACTCAGGTCCTCATGCTTCCACGGTAAGTGTCTTACCCACTCAGCCATGTCCCCAATCCTCACCTTGTTTTTTGAGGTAGGAGCTCTCATTAGGTCCTGGGGCTGGCCAGTTACACTAGGCTGGCTAGCCAGCGAGCCTCAGAGATCTACCTGTCTCAGCCTCCCCAGCCTTGAGATTACAAGTGCTATGTCATTATGCCCGGGTTTTATTTTTCTTTTTTGTTTTTTCGAAACAGGGTTTCTTGAGACAGGGTTTCTCTATGTCTCTCCGGCTGTCCTGGATGGAACTCACTCTGTTGACCAGGCTGGCCTCAAACTCAGAGATCCACCTGCCTCTGACACCCGAGTGCTGGGGTTAAAGGCGTGCACCACCACCCCGCTTGTCCAGGTTTTATATGGGTTCTGGGTACTGAGCTCCAGTTCCCAGGTTTATGCAGCAAGCACTCTACTGACTGGCGCCATCTCCCCAGCCCACGACAGCTACAACTCTAGTGAAGAGAGTTCTCTATGACTTCTAGTGAATAGCATTCAGCCAATTACTTTTCCCAGCCTCATGGCTCCTGGCCCTGGTGTCCACTGATCACTGTTTTCCTAAAGCCTCCAGCCTACAAAATGAGTTACAGCGTCTGCTCTTGCTAAGTTATTTAACTGGGTAAAGAAAGCTGGTGGGGGAGTTATGAGCCCTATTATAGTGTGTTAATCTAATTAATCTTCATCAATAAAAAACTGGGAGTCCAATATTGGGGTAAAAACCTGAAAGATCAGGGAACAGGGAGCAGCAGCCAGCTGCTTCCTACCTCTTCAGTTCCTCCATCCAAAAGGACCAAGATCCTGTCTCCACCCCGCCATATCACTTCCTGTCTCCTCTCTGTACAGACAGACCTCCAGACCTCTATGGTTAACTAGTGGCTAGCTCTGCCCTCTGACTCCAAGCAAGTCTTATTGGTCAGAGCACAAACAAAATAATCACACCACACCTTATAGGCAAATGATAACAATTCTCCATTACCGACATGGATTAGCTTCCAGAGGAAGGAAGTAATGTAAAAGCACTGTTCCATAAACCTGGCCCACAGATAATTTTACAGGTTGCCCCCAGGAGTGTATTTCCTAGGGACGACTTAGCTGTCTTACTTTACGTGAGGGCACACGGTGATGGTTGCCCAGAGACGCAAACACTTAAGACACTGTTCGCAACTGAGGATGGTGCTGTACTACCCCTGTGATCCCAGCCCTTTGGAGACGGAGCCTGGAGCATCAGGATTTGAAGGCCAGCCTCAGCTACACAGAGAGTTTAAGGCCAGCCTGGGCTACACCAGACCCAAACTAACCCCCTTCCAAACAAGACATTTTTCTCAGCACTGTCCTGTGTTTAAGTGGAGCATGACTGCCGTGTCAGTGCCTGCTCTGGAGAGGGTTGAGGCAAGAAAACACCTTTTACTCTGCCTCCTCCTCCTCCTCCCCTTCCTCCTCCTCTTCCTCCTCCTTTCCCTCCTCTTCCTCTTCCTCCTCCTTCTCTCCCTCTTCCTCCTCCTCCTTTTCCCCCTCTTCCTCCTCCTCCTCTTCTTCCTCTTCCTCCTCCTCTTCCTCCTCCTTTCCCTCCTCCTCTTCTTGATTCAATTACTTCTGTGTATTTTTTATCCCATTTTTCATTGGGGATCAAACCCTTAGCCTTGTGCACATAGGCAAGCACTCTACCACAGAGCTGTAATTCTAGCACCAATGACTTATTTCTGTAAGTCTTTCAGCTCTCCATTTCTCATGACTCAGTGGTCATATGTGCTTTGCAGGGCCTCGGCAGGGATGACTCAACCGAGGGCTAAAGGCTTCATTTTCAAGATGGTTCACGTCCATGGCTGGCCAATTACTTGAGAGCTCAGTTAGGGCTATGCCCACGGACCTTAGTCCCTGTCTACAGGAGCTTCCTGCTGGGCACTGTATTTTCTCACAACTCGCTGGCTGCCATCCTCGAGTCTGAACAAAAAGAGAACAAAGCAGACCCACACGTTTTGATAGTCTAATCCCAGAAGTTGTATAGATAATTTTCATCAAACCCCATGGCTTGCGGCAGTCTCAGGGCCTGCTCTGGCTCAAGAAATGGGGAATTGACATCACCTTTTGGCTTGAGAAGGGCATAGGGGAGTGAAAGATTCCAAGCATATAAACCATCTCTTGGTCACTCTCTGGTTTTGAGAGGTGGCAGAGAAAGGCTTGCTTAGTAAGTTTCAAGTTGAATACCGGCAGATCCAGTTGTCTGCAAATATAGCCAATGTCCAACTTAAAAAAAAAAAATTAGAAAGATATTAAGTCCTTGTCATTATTCCCTAACAAATACATTATGGCAGCTGTTCACACGGCATTTACATTTTATTATGCACTAAAGGCAACCGGAGGACTGGTGGACTGGTGGGATGGCTCAGAAGTGGGGAAAAGCAGTGGCCAGCCAGACCCGACAACCTGAGTTAGATCTCTGGAGCCCACGATAGAAGGAGAGAGCTGACTCTCCAAGGTTGTCCTCTGACCCGCACACATGTACCATAGCTTGCATGTGCACGCTCGCACTCAGAGAGAGAGACAGACAGACAGACACAGATGGTGGTCGCAGTATGGTACTACCCTGTGGCAGGTGAAGCATCAGGAGAGCCAGAGAGCCGAAGGGGAAACAGGGAAAAACTAGTGAGAAATCCCATGTCAGCTAAGGACAGTGGCCACGGGGAAGTTGGCAGATGCCATTTGTTACTGCCACAGAACATTTATAGAAATGGAGCTAAATAAAGTATGGTGACAGTTGGAGATGTTTGGATTGCTGTAAAGTAAGCAGGAGTAGCTGTAAATGAACACGTGGATTAAATTTGTACAGGAAGAGATGGTAGGAGCCCTCACCTCATACGGTGGGCAGATCCACAGAGGCAGCAAGTAGAGCCGGGGCTGCCGAGGGTGGGTGGGGGACATGGGAAATGTCTGCTAGTGGACATGCATTTTGGGAAAAGGTAGAAAGATGAAAATATTCTAAATTGTTTGGGGTGATGGCTTACAATTCTGTGGATATGCCGAAAGTCACGTATGCCATTTGGATGAACTATGTGGCATATGGATTATGTCTCAATGGAGCTGACATTTCAAAAGGCAAACATAAGATTGAATACAAATACAAACACACACCTGTATGGATTTTTAAAAATCTGCTTCGTAGAACAAATATCACAGGACCCCAGTGTTAATCTACATCCTGGGGCTAACTTCCTGTGCTAAGTGCCACCCTGTGACTCCTGTTCACTGCTTCTGTGTCTTCCTATGCCTCATCCAGCAAGACTCCTGGGATGGACCTAACTGGGGAGTGGAGGGAATGAGAAACAAACAACAAACAAACGAACAAACAAACAAACACACAGAAAACTGCAATCAGGTGGACCGGGTTCTCTGGCGGAGAGACCTCAGCACTCCACACGTTCAGAGGGTTTATTATATACAGTTGAACTATAGTGGTATTTTATTTGTGTTGAAATGTGATTTTTTTTTTTTTTTTTTTTTTAGTTTTTCGAGACAGGGTTTCTCTGTGTAGCTTTGCGCCTTTCCTGGATCTCGCTCTGTAGCCCAGGCTGACCTCGAACTCACAGAGATCCGCCTGGCTCTGCCTCCCAAGTGCTGGGATTAAAGGCGTGCGCCACCACCGCCCGGCAAATGTGATTTTATTTGTATGTTAATAAATAAAGTTGCCTAGAGGTCAAAGCTATTAGCAAGCCATAGCAAAAGCCAGGGCGGTGGTGGTGCATGCCTTTAATCCCAGCACTTGGTAAGCAGAACTAGGTAGATCTCTGTGTGTTCAAGGATACAGCCAGCATTGGAGACACACGCCCTTAATCTCAATACCAACCATAGAAGACTTGGGAGGTCTGTACAGACAGGCAGCCACGTAGTTGTGTTTACAACCAATGAGAAGGAAGAACCAGAACTCTTTATAAGTCAAACGCACAGGAAGTAGCTCCCTTTTCGGAGAGGTCTCTTGGCGGGAGAGTCTAGCTGGCGGAAAGCGGGTAAGCTTCTGGCTCTGACCTCTTGGGCTTTCACCTTTACATTGGCTCTGTGTTTCTTATTTAATAAGGCGGTCGGTTACATCTACAGTTGAACAGGGAGTTGAGAATATTGGGAGCTGAGAATATTGCACACAGCTGAGCAGGGAAGGAGGCAGTGTTTATACGCAGCTGAACAAGGAGGCAGGGTGAGCTAATCTCAGCAGGCGCGGTCTCTGTTGGGGAGCCATCTTCAGGCCTTAAAAGCACAGGGGTGGGCCGTGAGAGGGCAGGTGAGGGAGGAAAGCCACCACGGGCCTTTTCTGCACGCTATCAGCATTTGCAGTTGGACGGCTTTGCCAAGGCATTAGGGTTCTTGACACGCCTGTGCCCATATCAACAACACACATTTACTCAGGACTTCACCTGCTCAGGGCTTCCTATGTTTCTAGAATTTGTTAAAGGCGTGTGTGGCTGCACATAGTGACACATGCCTTTCATCCCAGCATTTGGGTTCCAGGCCAGACCAGGGCTATACATTCAGACCCTGTCTAAAACAGGAAAAAAAAAAAAAAAACAGAGCATGCATAAACAAAGATAAATATGCCTGTGTGTGTGTGTGTGTGTGTGTCCGTCTGTGTCCTGTTCCGCCACACCCCACCCCACCCCCAGCTTACATGAAGCACCACACACCATAAACAGTTCTGTTCTTTGTTTTTCTTTCTGTACCACATACGCTAAAGACGGTTCCATATTAGCACACAGGAGCTTCCTCATTTATCGTCACAGTTCATGAAGCAGGTGTTTCTGTAGTTCATTTAACCCTCCATTCTGCTGATGAACATCTTGGGTTATTTCCAGCCCTATTATTATTATTATTATTATTATTATTATTATTATTAAAAGGTTATTACACAGAACTTGCAAATAAAAGACATCATATAGCAGCATTAGCCAGATCCAAAGTCTATACATCTCAACAAACTTCTATATTAGAACATCCATTCTCAAGCTGCGAGGCTTCACATTGGATTTTTACACACCCACTTATCAGTTATGCTTGGGTGTACTTATCCACCAGGACAAAAGCTATTACAGAGTTAAATCTAGAAAAACAGTTAGGTTTGTATCCTCTTGTATGATTCATGTGTCTTTTACCTTAACCAGACTTTTGAAACTTAGGTTTCTTGTGCTAATCATGTTGGTGGTACAAAACTGAGTATTACTTGCTGATTTTTTTTTTCTTTTTGGTTTTTTCGAGACAGGGTTTCTCTGTGTAGCTTTGCGCCTTTCTTGGAGCTCACTTGGTAGCCCAGGCTGGCCTCGAACTCACAGAGATCCGCCTGCCTCTGCCTCCCGAGTGCTGGGATTAAAGGCGTGCGCCACCACCGCCCGGCTTACTTGCTGATTTGCATGTATCTTTGAAGGGGAAAAAAAATCAGTAGCCCTCTTGAGAGTGGTCCCCATCTCAAGGTATCTGCTGACTTGTAGATGAACCCAGAAACTGACCAGTATTATATATATATATCCTGGACCCAGTGAAACAGGATATAGGAAGTAAAAATTTATGTCTCCATAGATACCCTGCATCCCATCAGCCATTAGTAATTTCACGCTTATAGTTCAGCCAATAACTTCAAAGAACTACCTCACCCCTAGCTCCCTCCTCCAATCCTAAGACACTAGGATGTGTAACCCACTTCATGTAAACTTTTCCCACATAAACCTCTTGTAATAAGTGCTTAGGGCTCCCTCCTTCACGCGCTGTAACGGAGTGTCTGACGAAGTCCCTGCCTGGGCTTGCCTTGAATAAAGAAACCTTTTGTTTTTGCAGCCGAAGTGGGCTCCTTGGTGGTCTTGTAGGTGGGGAGGGGAACTCACGACACGGGCATAACACCTTTATAACCTGGAGTCTGTTTGCTGTTCCCCTTGATGCTACATCCTGAGTCCTAATAAAGCATCTTTCAGGTGGAGTCTTAGTCAAGGTTCTTTAGAGGAACAGAATCTAGAGAGTCAATGTATATTATGAGAGAGTTTATTACATTGGCTTACAAGATACAGTGTGGATCACTAAAAAATGGCTGCCTCACACCTGAAAGGCCAAGAATCCAGTAGCTGCTCAGTCCTTGAGGTTGGATGCTTCAACGGTGCCAGTTTGGCACCAACGGCCCGGAGGATTCCTGGAGTTGAACCACTGGTCTTTGGTTGATGTTGGAAGTCCAAAGAAGCTGGGTTCTGGAATCAGTGAAGGAGTGCAGCAAAAGCAGCAGCGGCGGCGGCGGCGGCAGAGTAGATGAACTTGCTGGTGCGAGTGAAGAAAAGCAGCAACAAGCTAAGCTGCTTAGACCTCCTTTTGCCTGGTCTGCCACCAGAAGGTGTTATCCACATTGAGGGTGTATCTTCCCCCTTCAAATAACCTTTACAGGTGTGCCCCATGAGCTGTCTTTCAGCTGATTCCAGGTCCAGTTAAGTTGACAACCAAGATTTAAACTTCAAAAATAGTTTTTAAAAACCCTCATCTTGTGTAGGCTATCAACACAAGGCCACATTAATGTATACTTTGTAATATATCATTTGTATTTCTACTCTTTTTTGGTATTGGTAATATTTATTAAAGATAGCTGCAGCTTTAATTCTTCAATCATAAATGCTCCTTGAGATCCTAAGGAATTTTTCCAGGATGTTTAGCAAAGGGGACGTGACAGTTTAAATGTACAATGCCTCATAGAACAGTGTGAGATATGGAGCTGTTGTTGTTGCTCTTTTTTGTTACTTAGTATTTTCTTTTCTGCCCCCCCTTTTAAAAAAAGATTATTTTCTCATAAAATCTATCCTGATTACAGTTTCCCCTCCCTCTAATCATCCCAGTTCCCTCCTACCTCCCCATCCAATCTGGATTCACTCCCTTTCTGTCTTTAGAAAAGACTTCTAAGAGATAACACCAAAACAAAATAAAATAAAACATGGTAAAAACAAAAACCATCGCATCGAACTTGGACAAGACAACCCACTAGATGGAAAAGAGCCCAAGATAAGGCACAAGATTCAAAGACCCACTCATTCACACACTCAAGAGTCCCATAAAAACCCTAAACTGAAAGCTATAGTCTATATGCAGAGGACCTGGTGCAGACCAGTGTAGGCCTGTGCTTACTGCTTCAGTCTCTAAGTTCATATGAGCCTTGCTCAGTTGATTCAGAGGGCCTTGTTCTCCTGGCGTCCTCCATCCCCTCTGGTTCTTACACTTTTCTTTTTTGTGGCTCTTATACTCTTTCTCTTCCTCTTCCACGGGGTTCCCTGAGCCCTGAGGGCATTTGATGGAGACATTCTGTTTAGGGCTGAGTGTTCCAAGATCTCTCACTTTGCATTTTATCTGGCTGTGGTTTTCTCTATTTGTTCCCATCTGCTGCAGGAGGAAACTTCTCTGATGATTATTTCCAGCCTTTTACTTGCTCAAACAATGCTATGGCATCAACCACATTTATATGCCATTTTATACATAGGCAGATAAATCCAGGATATGAAGTCAGAGGAGGGGACTTGCCAGAGCAATGTTTTTATAGTTCTACCTGCAATGTGTAACAGTTCTCACTTCCTGCTATTTTGCCTACGTTACTGAACTTAATGTAATTGGAGGAAGAGTATTATCAGTATGGTTTTAATGTATTTTTCTTACGAGTAGTAAAGATGAGTGTTTTTATAGTTAGAAGCCAGTTGAGTTCACTTTCCTGTATATTGAAGTGCTGGATGGTTTTAGGTCAACTTGACACAAGCTAAAGTCATCTGAAAGGAGGGAATCATCTCAACCCCCCCCCCCAAAAAAAAATAAATAAAAAAGAAAGTGACTCCATAAATTTGGGCTGTAGGCAATCTTGCCGGGCATTTCTTAGTTAGTTGATGGGGAGGGCCCAGCCCATTTGTGGGTGGTGCCATCCCTGGGCTGGTGGTCCTGGGTCCTATAAGAGAGCAGGCTGAGCAAGGCATGGGAAGCAAGCCAGTAAATCAGTTCCTCTCCATGGCCTCTGCATCAGCTCCTGCCTTCAGGTTCCTGTCCTGTTGGAGTTCCTGTCCTGACTTCCTTTGATGATGAACAGTGGTGTGGACGTGTGAGTCAAAGAACTCTTTCCTCCCCAAGTTGCTTTGGTCATGGTGTTTCATCACAGCAACAGAAACCTTGACTATGACAGTTAATATCTTATTTGTCATGCATTGTGGCTTTATGACTTTTTCCACGTTAGAGTTCCTGCTTTTTATAAAATCACACTTATTAATATATAATTTTGTTGTCCTAGATTTGGGGTGATGGTTAAGAAAGACTTCTTATCTCTCTCTCTCTCTCTTTTTTACTGTTTATGTGTGCTCATGATGGGTATGAGGACGTGTGTGCCAGGTGCTTACGGGTAGGGTAGAGGACAACCTCATGGAGTCAGTTCTTTCTTTCCAACTTTGCATGGGTTCTGGGGTTTGAACACAGGTCCCTCGGTGTTGGTGGCAAGCACCTTTACCCGCTGAGTCATCTCACTAACCCAAGACTTCTCATTTCTAAGGTTATAAAACAATCCAATCACGGTGCTCGTTGATCTGTTTATGGCTTACTTACGTACTTTGAAATATTTATTAAAATTAAAGGTTGATATAGGCACACCGGTGAGTGCCTGCAACCCAGCACTAACCTGCATTGATGACCTGTCCCCTTGTTGCAAGGGAATATCTAACAAAGGCAGCTTAAGGAGGTGTTGGTTTTATGTGGTGACGTGCTGTTATTTTCTTTTAAAGATTTATTTATTTATTATGTACACAGAAGAGGGTGTCAGATGTCATTACAGATGGTTGTGAGCCACCTTGTGGTTGCTGGGAATTGAACTCAGGACCTCTGGAAGAGCAGTCGGTGCTCTTAACCTCTGAGCCATCTCTCCAGCCCCGTGTTGTTATTTATTAAGCAGTGCTGTTTACTGTTTGAGAAAAGTCACGAGGTTCGTCAAAACCCGCTCTAAGAATTTATTAGAAGGAACAGAGGGGAATGTGCTTTAGGCCTATGGAAGGTTGTGCATGGAGAGAGAGGAAGAAGGAGAAGAAGAACAGGAGAAGAGTCTGTGACCCACTTTTTATGGATCCCCTCCCCACACACATGCGGGTATTGACTCACATACCTACGCCATGCATGTGCATAGACTGCGTGATCACGCTGCATGCCAATTGCACGATTA
The DNA here is from genome assembly GCA_902168425.1 of Peromyscus attwateri. NCBI lineage: Eukaryota > Metazoa > Chordata > Mammalia > Rodentia > Cricetidae > Peromyscus > Peromyscus attwateri. Next base: position 5,664 of record CABHPP010137029.1, on the reverse strand, counting down.
CACACAAGGACGTAAGGTATGACTAAGCCCCTTGCTTGGCTCCTGGACTGTGCATGTGCAGTTGGTCATGTAGCGACAGGAAGGAAAGAGGGAAAGGTTTATTTCCACCTACAATTCTAGCGAATATAGTCCATCCTGGCAGGAAGGAAGGCATGGCAACCGCATCCTGAGGCAGCTGGTCCCATTGCACCTGCAGTCAGGAAGCAGAGAGAGACGAATGCTGACAGTCAGCTCATTTTCTCCTTTTTACTCTGGCCACGAAAGGGTAACAATAAAAGAGGACAAAGTGCTTGCTAGTGAGTTCATATGTATGGTGTGCTTCATGTAAGTCCTTTGAATGTGCATTCTCAATGCAAGGTAATCCTTAAATGGGAACCATGTGTGATTCCCTAAGGGGCTGCTACCTTACCCACTCACCTTGTTTTTTTTTTTTTTTTCTGGACCTGAGGACCTAACCCAGGGCCTTGAGCTTGCTAGGCAAGCGCTCTACCACTGAGCTAAATCCCCAACCCTTGTTTGTTTTTTTGTTTTTTTCTGTTTTGTTTTTTTACAAGGTTTCTGCATATGGTTTTGGTGCCTGTCCTGGATCTTGCTCTGTAGACCATCTCGAACTCACAGAGATCCACCTGGCTCTGCATAGTAGTAGTAGTAGTGCGCACCTTTAATCCCAGCACTCAGGAGGCAGAGACAGGCGGATCTCTGAGTTCGAGGCCAGCCTGGTCTACAGAGTGAGTTCCAGCACAGCCAGGGCTACACAGAGAAATCCTGTCTGAAAAACAAACAAACATTGTAGTGGAGTGTCTGGTCCCCAGAGGAAGTCCTTTTCCCAAGGTCAGGCATTTGAACAAGGGCCTCCATTCCCTCAGAGGCTTGAGGAAAGTTCCTGCTTGCTAAAGGGAGCCATTCTTGTGGAACTTGTGGCCCTTCCCGTGATGTACGGGTGGAGTTACTGAATCTTCGAGAACAATAGGCATTTAGACACTTGCTGAACGTGTTGCTTTTGTCTCAGGAAAAATGCTCAATAAAGTTAATGGCCTCTTTCATCCCTGAATCATTGAGCCTCCTTTCAATCTTGTCTGTGGCTAAACTATTGTACAATTATAGAATATGAAAGGTGGAGCCTTTTTTCCATAAAGTGGCAGCCATCCTTCACCCTCTGATAGTGTCAGTCTCCTCCTTCCCTTTGCTGACTCCACTCTTTGGGACCTGAACCCTTCTGGAGCTGGACTCTGGCCATTTATATTCATATCCATCGACTAATGCTGCTTTCAACTTTGGCCGGAGAAGCTGCTTTTGAAGTGGGCAGCAGTGTCAACGAGACTCATAACTCATCAAAATGATGAGAGTTAGTGACTGTTGGAGGTCAGTAAGATGGCTTAGTGGTCGAAGAGGCTTGCGGCCAAGCCTGACGGCCCAGTCCAATCTGGGAAAAAAATCATATGGAGGGAGAGAATCTACTCCCACAAGTTGCCCTCTGCCCTGCACATGCATGCTCTGGCATGGGTGCACACCTATCCCAACACACATCCACATCCACACGGCTGTCCACACCAAGAGTGACTGCTGAGAGCTCAAGCTGCAAATAAGACATCTGCCTCCACCTCCTCAAGGCCCAGGGAATAGCTCGGAGGAGGGACTGGAATAATGGAAGAGCTGGAAGATGGGGAGGAGAACTATAACATGCTGTAATCTGGACATGCCGTGGCCATCGCACTCATGCACTTACTGCAGCTCTGATCACCTGCACAAGACATGCACAAGATCAAGCCAGTCAGCATTCCAGCAGGGCTGGAGGAGGGGCTCACCAGGTTCAACCTCTAGTTAAGTTGTTCTGGGCAATAGACAGCTTCTGGAGGAAGAGGAGTCACTTTGTGGGTGTGGCTGCAGGTCAATTGCTCATGTTCCCGTGAATGGCCCCACACCCATAGGCATGAGTGCAGTGCTAACTGGACTCAGTAGATTATTTTTTTTAAAGTGGGAGATAAGAAGGTGGGGGGCATGTCAGGGAGATTGGGCAGGGGGAGTAAGGGAGATTGGGCAGGGGGAGTAAGGAGGATGAGTTGGGGATGAATATAGTCAAGGCATGTTGTATACATGTATGAAATTGTCAAATAATAAAAATATTTTCAAAGACCCCAAACAAAAGAACAACAATAAAGAAAAGCACATTCCAGAAAGTCAGTCAGTCAGTCAGTCTGTCTGTCTGTCTGTCTGTCCGTCCGTTTATCCATCCATCCATCCATCCATCCATCTATCTATCTATCTACTTATCTATCTATCTATCCATCTATCTATCTCTCATATATAAAACAAAAATTCTCCTCAATAATATATTATCTTGGAACATACTGCTACCCAAACCTAACGCAAAAAGCCATACTTTTATTGTGTTTATTCAAATAAATTTGACATACTGCAAAATTTACCCCTGAAAAGTAGAATTCAGTGTTTTCATTTAACATATTCAAATATGTCACCATGACCAGTTTAGGACTTTTTTTGTCACCCCTAGAAGAAACCCATCCTCAGGAGGCATTGCTGCCTGTTTTGTCGAGGCCAGGCAAACATTTGTTTACTCTCTACTCGTACAGATGTACTTACTCAGGATACTTCACATAAATAGAGCCCCACAATATGTAACTGTGACTGTGCTTTTTCCCACTTAGCATGTTTCCAAGGGTTATCCATGACATACATGTTTCAGTACCTTACTCTTTTTTATAGCTAACAATAGTCTGTGGTATGGATACACTATATGCTATTTATCCACCCATCAGCTGATGAACATAGTTGTTTTCACTGGTTCCTGTTGCGAACAGTTCTGTTGCGAACACGTGCATTTGCTTTTTGTGTAAACAAGGTTTCCGTTCATCTGGGTATTTACCTAGAAGTGGAAGGGTTGGATCATGTGGGAATTCTGTTTAATGCTATGAGGAACTGACAGACTGTGTTCCTAAGTGTCTCCATCTTTTGAATCCCTGCAAATACTATATGAAGGTTTACTTTTCCTTACATCCCTGACAATCTTTGTCATTATAATTTTTTATTAAAGCCACCACGGGTGGTTGTGAGGTCTTCCTTTTTTTTTTTCTTCAGTGTTGGGCTCAAATCCAGGTCCCTACACATGCAGGTGCTCTGCCATGGACTGGAGTGTTAGCTCAGTGGGTAAGAGCACTGACTGCTCTTCCAAGAGGTCCTGGGTTCAATTCCCAGCACCCATATGGCAGCTCACAACATGGGTTCTGATGCCCTCTTCTGGTGTGCTGGTTTATGTAGACAAAAGACCCATATACATAAAATTCATAAATAACTCTTTAACAAGAAAAGTCCTCTACCACTGAACTACACCCCCAGGCACACTTTATAGATTTTGGCTTTCTTAGCACCCATGTCTCATCAGCTTCATGAAAACTGTGACTGTGTATCTCCTGGCCCACTATCATAACCCTACTGCTTGGCCCAGTGACTGCCAACAGGAAACAAGTAGAAATACTTGTTTGGTGACTGAATAAAGGGTGAAAAAACCCAAAACAAAACAAGAAAAACAATCTTTGCTTGCAATTTGCCAGATGTGCTATGTAGAGCAGATCACTTAATTTCCTAGAAACTCTCTTCTCCCCAGTGAGATGGGTGTCTTAGTCTAGATTCCCCAGAAAGCAAAGGCTTTTTGTGGCTCGGTGTTGTTGGGGAGTGTAGCTATAGGAAGGAGGGGCCAGGGATCAGGAGGAGGGACTGAAGGCATCCTTGAGCTTCTGAGAAGTTATGTAACCCGTTTTCCAACAATCCACTGGAGAAGCCAGGTGCGATGGTGGTGTGTGTCTGTAATCCTAGCTCTGAGGAGCCCAAGGCAGGAGGAGTGCGACTTTGAGGCTAGCCTGGGCTACACAGAGGGTTCCCAGGCCAGGCTGGGAACAAAATAAAACAAAACTCATCTGGGGGAGGGAAGGGTAGCCAACAGGCAGCTCTAAATGCTAATTCTCTCCGATTCCAGAACCTCCAGACAGACACAGGTGTGGCTCCCTACGCTGCATTTCGATGGTTGGAGCCCACAAGGAATTGGCTAGCACAGCTGCAGACTTACCCTGGAAGGTTCGGGGTATGTGACTAGCAAACGAACCTGGCACATATTTAGCAATCAATTAAAAAGTTACTATTAGCAATAAATATTTGTTTCTTAAATCTTCCTCTCTTTCTCCCTTCATTTTCTCCCCTCTTTACTTTGTCTTTTCCTCCCTTTTTTTCTTTCTTTTCTCTCACTGAGGTGATTTTGAAGTCCACATAGAAAAATCAGCAGAGAAATACCAGAAAAACCAGGAGAAAAAAAAGCAGCAAAAATTGATATGAAGTTTGAATTGGAAGATAAGTATTGGCGTATGAATAGACAGAACCAGAACATAAGAGATGTGTTTGTTGGGGGGTGGGGGAGTGGTGTCTTCAAGACTTCTACAGTTGATAAGGCAGGTAGGTTAGACCACATTTTATTCGTTGGAAGATTCCTGAAGCTTGGGCCATACTCAAGGTGAAGGTGATTAGGCATCACATTAAAAAAAAGAATTGTGGCCAGGCTGTGGTGGCGCACGCCTTTAATCCCAGCACTTGGGAGGCAGAGGCAAGAGAAACCCTGTTTCAAAAAATAAAAAACAACAAAAAATTGTGTGTGATCATTCCTTAGGTGCTGCTCTCCGTGTGTGTGTGTATGAGTGTGTGTGTTTATGAGCATGTGTGTTATATATGTTGCCCTTGCCTGTGCACTCACTTGTGGAGGCCAGAGGTTGACCTCAGGTGTTCTTTACAGTTTCACAAGCTTCCAGGATCTGTCTTTCTCAGCTCCCCAGGGCTGGTATTACAGGAATGCATTGCTGTGCCCAAGAATGCTGGGATTTGAAGTTTGGTCCTCACGCTAGCACTGCAAGTAGCTTACTCACTCCACTCCAGCCTCACTTTGTTTCTGAGACAAGGTTTCCTACCCGGACCTAGGGGCTTGCCCACTTGGCTAGGCTCAACTCACAGGCAAGGAAGCCTCCAGAAATGTGTCTGTGGCCCCATAGCCAGTTTCTAAGTTGTCCTCAAGCTCGTTACCCACTGACCACCTCCCCAGCGAGGGTTCACGTTTTACTACATTTTAAACCTCCACAGGGAGAGAAGCAACTAGCTGAACAGGCACAGCCTGTACACACAACTTTGTACCTTTGGATTTAACCTCATGAGTTAATCAGTTAAAATACAAAGAAACATTTCAAGTCATTT
>CABHPP010137028.1:31556-44351 GCA_902168425.1 Peromyscus attwateri | reverse complement strand
CCAAGCATGCACCTGAGCATGCACCTGAGCATGTACCCAAGCATGCATCTGAGTATGCACCTAAGCATGTACCCAAGCATGCACCTGAGCATGCACCTGAGCATGAACCTGAGCATGCTGGGCAGGCGGATTAGTACCATCAAGCCACATCCTCAGCTAACACTCATCACCGCTCCCTTTTTTCTTCAAAGTTTTTTTTTCTTTTTTTCTTTTTCCCAAGACAGGGCTTCTCTGTGTAAACCTGGCTGGCTGTCCTGGAACTTGTTCTGTAGACCAGACTGGCCTTGAACTCAGAGATCGGCCTACCTCTGCCTCCTGAGTGCTGGGTTTAAAGGTGTGCGCCGCCGCCGCCGCCGCCGCCGCCGCCGCCACCACCACCACCACCACCTCCTGCCCTAACTCAGGGACTGAACGCAAGCCAGCTGCTCCTCTGCTGATTTACATCCCCATAAGTCTACCTTTAGCTGTTGCTGTTTTCCCTTTGGTTTGGTTTGGAGATACTATGTAGCCCTGGCTGGCCTGGAACTTGCTACTTAGACCAGGCTGGCTTTGAACTCACAGAGCTCCACCTGTCTCTGCCTCCTGAGTGCTGGAAATAAAGGTGTATGCCACCATGCCTGACCTGGTTTTTAAATCTTTATTTACATGCATGTATGTGTGTCTGTGTGTGTCTATGCCACACATATGTATGGGGGTGCTTGTGGAGGCCAGAAGTGGGAGTCAGATCCTCTGGAACCGGAGTTTCAGGCTGTCGGGAGCTGCCTAACATGGGTGCTGGGAACCAAACTCGGGTCCTCTTGAAGAGCAGCAAAGGCTTTTAACTACAGCGACATTTCTCCAGCCCCTGGCTTTGGCTTTTGAGACAGTCTCACTCTAGTCCAGGCTGGAGGTCTCTGTTCAGGTTCTTCGCCCAGTGCTGGGAAAAGCCCAGGCTAACAGGGGAAATTCAGGCCACAGCAGTTTGAGACAACCTGTTCCCACCCTCGTTCTCAAATGTCTTCGTCTTCTCATCTATCCCCTGCCCCGCTAGCACCACCCGAAGGTCTCTGGTGCCGCTTTAGCTATCAACAGCTGGCACTGAGTTTTGCAGCCAACAGCTGCCCAGAATCAATCGAAACCATTTCCTCCAGAAGAGCTGACTGAGGGGTTACTCAGCCTCCAACCTGTCCTCAAATTCTTTCTCTTGCCTCCTGCAAAAGCATCTACCTGAAGGATCTGAAACTGGAACCGTTTTTACCAAGACGCGCAGTTCTGAGTGTGCATTGGATTTTTGAGAAATGCTTGGGTTGATGGTAAAAGAGCCCTGGCAGCTCCAAGAAGGTGCTGGAAGCCAAGTGTGGTGGTGCAGACCAGCAATCTCAGCATGTGGGAGGTGGAGGCAGGAGGATCTGGAGGTTGAGGACAGCTTCCAGAGTTTCAGTGCGAGCTGAGGTATATGTTGTAATAATAAATAATAATCATAAACACAAAACTAATTTTTTTAAATGAAGAAGTTGTGTTATTCATAATGAACAAGAGCAGGCTTTCCTGCTGATTCATAACTGTCCCTATTTAGAGGGAAAGCATGGGGTAACAAACATGGCTGCAGGGAAAAGCAACAGAGACCCAGTCGTGCCTCTGCAGAGAAGCAGCAGAGAATTGCCACTCTGGTGGGTCCATCCTCATCTCTGCTGGTTTCTTTCTTTCATGAACAAGATGCCCCCTAGGCAGCCGAGCTTGCCTCTCCCCGACTCCCACGACAGACAGAAGACAAGGATTTTTGCTTAGCTCCACGTGGTCTCTGTCAGCTGGGGACATGGAGGGAGCTGGTCCTGTCTCTATGGTCTCAAAGTAACTCAAGAGCAGAAGGCTGTGGACTTCTATTCTCTGGAGAACTAAGTGGTTTTAGAGACACCCTATATTCGGAGTAAATGCTTGCTTTCCTCATCTCCAATCCTGTGGCTGTGAGGCAAGAGGGAGTGAGGGCCATGACCTGGGCTTCGGGGAACCTTGGAGTGCACAGGGCGGCTGGGTGGGCCTGCCTTTTCTTCCATGATTCTGCTTGTGCATCTCTAATTCAGCCTCTGCACAGTGGCTGTCATGTGGCCTGGTGTTTACAGCGGAGATAACGGAGCCATGGCGATGTCTCTGTGTTTATATACTGACCCCACGGCCCAGGACTCATCACCTGTACCTAGGGTAAACTCTGTCCAGTTTTTATCTGTGCAAAATACCAGGACGCCTCCTCTTCAAAGAGCCTGACCCTGTTGTCGGCTGCAGGGAGAAAACACAGCCAGAGTTGCTATTTACACCCCGAACTGTGAGCTGGGTAAAAATAGTGCTAGCAGCCGGGTCCGGCTTCAAACCCACTACAGAAAGAGGTTATTTTGGGAAGATTTTCCTTTCCACCCACAGATCCGAAAATGGTCACTTCTCCGGAAGAAGAGAGACAATCCCACACAAAGGTGAAAGTACCCCTTTGTAGGCCTCCCTAGGAGGTCAGCCCAAGAACCTGTCTGGCAATGTCCTCCTCAAATAGCCAGGTCCACCCCCAGCACAGACCTGCAGGTGACCTAGTTCAAGGTAGAGTGGGAATGAATCCACTTGGACCACAGTGAGAGAAGCCAGCCATGTGGGCCTGGATGCCTCTGCTCTGTTGACTGGCACTGTTCTGAGGCCATTTGCCTTTCAAAACAGGGAGGGGAATCTGCTTTCCATTTCTCTCAGGCTCTTTGCAAGCATGATATGACTATAAAGAGATGAACATGTTCCCATAAGCCGGGTCTGGTATCATGTGAGAGCTGTGGGCTGAAAACCCTTGGGTATTGCTAGAGCCCAAGGCCTGTGTCCAAGGTCATGGGATCTCTTTCAGGCTCAGGAATTGACCTACATGACCGTCAATGGAAGGAAAGCCACACCTTAAGATGTCTTTTTTCCCCCTTTACTGGGAATTTTTAAAAATAATTTTATGGGGTTGGGGATTTAGCTCAGTGGTAGAGCCCTAGGCCCTGGGTTTGATTCTCAGCTCCGAAAAAAAAAAAAAAGATAAGGTAATTTTATTATTTTATGTGTATGAGTGCTTGCCGGCATGCTTATCTGAGTACCATGGGCATGCTTGGTATCCACTGAGGCCAGAAGAGGGCATCAGATTCCCCAGGAACTGCATTTACCAATGACTGCGAGCAACCATATGGGTGCCGGGAATTGAACCCTGGCCCTCTGGAAAAGCAGCCAGTGTTCTTAACCACTGAGCCATTCCTCCAGGCCCCTGTGCTGGGAATTTAACTCAGGTTTTAAAGGAAACAAGTTATTCTCCAGACACATCTAAGCACACAGTAAGGACACCCTGGTAACTCTAAAGAGGCAGGTCCACATGGATATCTGTTTGCTTAAGATAGTCTCCTGTTATTTCAACTCACTATGTACCTGAAGATGACCTTGAACGTCTAACCTTCCTGCTTCAAGCACAGGGCTCATAGACTGGTGCTACCATGCCCGGTATTCTTATCATAGGAAATCACGCTAACATGTGTTAGAAAGCTGAAAAAAAAAAAAAAAAACCCACTCTGGCTCAGACGAACCTGGGCTGTAGGTGCAGGCCTACACTGAGCATGCACACAGATACTGCAAACAAGCAACCCCAGACAGACCAAAGGTGTCATTAAGGTGTTCTATAACCTGCAAGTCCCAAGGTTACCCAGAGCTGGAGTCCAGTGAATATTTAATCAGTAGTTTAGGGAGCAGGAGAAGACATCTTCCATGTCCCATCTCCATTCTCCTTCAGTGACCCAGGAACCAAAATGGGTCTTTCAGTTTGGGGAAACATACTTAACCAATGAAAAGAATTTCTTCTAGACATCTTTAGACGTTCTCCTAACACACACACACACACACACACACACACACACACACACACACACACTAATGCATGCTGGCACCTGCATCCGTGCCTTCAGGGTGAGTATACAATAGCAACAAATGAGCAACTGGGTGAGAGATTTCCAAAGGGCAGGGATGTGCCTCAACTAGAGATGCTGCTCACTGTAGCCTGGCATCTCTCCCTCCCTGTCAGACAGGCTCAAGTTTTCATTTTTAACTCTGCACCAAGTCACTCCACGATTTACCTCTCTTGGGTGGGCGGGGTTTATACCACTTATTGTGTCTGGTAGAAACGTTCACGGCGAGGCAGTACCCAGACAGCAAGTTATGGTCGACAGAGACTGGAAAGCCGGAGTCCAGCTCTAGAAGCCATTTCACGTCTCCCATGACATCCTCTGGGCATGATTTGGGGATCTGTCCTGTTTCCAGGTGCCAGATGATGTTGACATGACCAAGACCCAAGGAGGTGCAATACATTACACAAGTGACAGGGATATCTTGTCACCACACGTTAAGGTCTCCTGTGGCCCCTGACCTTTCCACTTTCACCTGTCTCTAACGGCCACATCCCCAAGCCTTGCCACCAAGTCAAAAATGGAATCACCTTGCTCAGATGTCTCAGCCTCTGGGGAGCTCTGACCAGCTAAGGGGCTGGGTCAGCACTTGGCTGCCCGGCCAAAAGAGGCCACAGAAATGGAGTCCGAGTGGCCCTTTTCAAGTGCCATCGACCCATGACAAGGAGAGGAGAGTGGCTGCTGAGTCACAGCTACTCCAGCTATTTGTGTACAGGGCTCTGCAACTCCCCAAGGACCAGGAGAGACAACGAAACGGCCCTTTGCTCAGGACTGCCTCAGGTTTTCTATTTCCCAAATTGAGAAATCCAGATAATGCTGCTGACGGCCCAGGAGGGAAATGAGCTCAGGTCTGTCCCATCCACTGACCTCTTGCACAGGATTGTAGGCCAAGGTGGCCCAGCTCTGCTCACCAGCCTAAGTCAGCTTCCTTCTGAGTCAGCTTTCTTCACCTCCCTATTAATAGCCACTGCTTTGGCTGACTCCACTCACAGTATGATTACAGTTTAATAATACATCTCAAGCAAGGAAGCAGCGCCCTTCCTGAGCTGGGTTGCCAGGGCCCTGCGGAGAGCACATGCCCTAGCTGGGACTACAGAGGGAGGCTGCGGCTGGCTTTTCTCAGCTGCGGCGGTTTGGTACAGAGGTTGGGAGACTAAAGAGATAAGCCAGCTGCTGCTGTGGGGTTTCCATCCTGTGACTCTGACCCTGATTTGGAGCAGGAGCTAGGCACACAGCCTGACTGTCATCTTACCCCCAGGTATTCCTGGGCACCACGGAAATAGTGTGGCTGCTGGCATCTCTACCATGCAGATCCCTCAGCTACCTTGGATGTCCAGTTTTGTGCCAAACTGGAGTTAGTCTCTACCAAGGTCATTCCTTTCTCAGCCTCTGCCGTAATACGGCGACCTACTTACAGCTCTGATTAGCTGGATGGGATGGGGTACTTTGAGCACACTGAACTCGACCCCCTCAAAATATTTTTTTCATGCCTAACCCCCATCCAGTTTCTTCCTAGTAAAACCAGACATGCTGAGAGGTAGAGATAAGGCCCAGTGTTTAAGATCCCTTGTTGCTTTTGTAAAGGATCTGAGTTTACACACACACACACACACACACACACACACACACACACACACACACGCTCCCCTGTTTTCAGTAGAAGGAACAGGTCAACCAGGCCTCGGGGAAACACTCCTATCAGGAAGGCCAAAGGAGAAACAAAATATCACAATGATAATTTCAACCAGCAGAGAAGAGATGATTAGGAACCTGATTATTAGACGATAAATAATGGTCCTTGCATCCAGTGCCAGGTGGCTCGTCTCATCAAACTCCTTCACCTGTCGGGGAGGGGCGGGGAGACTGAGCTTGCTCCGCCTCAGCTCACTTCCTTCTTGCTTGCCAAAAGCTGGCTTATGCTTGAGGGCCAGAGGTCTTGGCGGCACAAAGTGGGGCAAGCCCCAGCATGACCTGCCCCTCACCCCTGCAAGCCCCAGCATGACCTGCCCCTCACCCCTGCAAGCCCCAGCATGACCTGCCCCTCACCCCTGTGTGCGGCCTCCAGTCTGGCACAGACTGGGGCAAGGGAGGGAGAGGAGAGGACTGGTTTTGACTCAGGCTCCTCTCCCTAACAGCAGCCCAGGCTAGGTATGGTGGTCCACACCTTTAAACCAAGGACTCACAAGGCAGAGGCAGGCAGAGCTCTCTGAGTGGGAGGCCAGCCTGACTACAGAGCAAGTTCCAGGCCAGCCAGAGATATACAGCAAGACTCTGTCTAAAAGGGCAGCTCGGAATTCCCCTCTCTCTGTCATAGGCACACTCAACACCTCTGAGAGAATGGCCCGTATCTCCTTCCTATGGCTGTCCTTGGTGTTTTCCCTAGCCTGGATCCACCTACAAGCACTTGCTGACGGGGAGCACACATTGGAATTTACTAGCATGCCACAAAGACTGCCCTGTGGAAGGACCAGCCACTCAAACACTTGTCCAATCACTCTAACAAATCATATTTTTGTTTGGTTTTGAGGCAGGATCTCCTGATGTAGCCCTGGCTGGCCTGGAATGCTCCTCTCTATGTAGATTAAGCTGGCTTCAAACTCAAAGAGATTCACCTGCCTCTGTCTCCCCAGTGTTGGGATTAAAGGCGTGAGTCACTACGACCAACACCTGTTCCAGGTTCTTTTTTTTTTTTTTTTTTTTTTTTTGGCTTTGGTTTTTGTTGTTGTTGTTTTTTGAGACAGGTTTCTCTGTGTAACAGCCCTGGCTGTCCTGGAACTAGCACTGTAGACCAGGCTGGCCTCAAACTCATAGAGATCCACCTGCCTCTGCCTCTGGAGTGCTAGGATTAAAGGTGACCTCCTGGCTCTGTTCCAGGTTCTTAACACAAGACAATAAACTAAAAAAAAAAAAAAGTCTGTGGCCCAGACACCGAGCATGAGAATTATCAAGTGTATACAATGAAATCCATGAGAAATGCTAGTGAGAGAATTACGGCAACAGGAAGTGATGGTGGTGACTCGGTGTCTGATTTAGAAGGGAAGCAAAGGGAAGGCCCGAAACGTGGCGCTTAAGAACTAAGGGACTTGCTGGGCGGTGGTGGCTCATGCCTTTAATCCCAGCACTCGGGAGGCAGAGGCAGGCGGATCTCTGTGAGTTCGAGGCCAGCCTAGTCTACAGAGTGAGATCCAGGGCAGGCACCAAAACTACACAGAGAAACCCTGTCTCGAAAAAAAAAAAAGAACTAAGGGACTTCAGTAGCAATTGCACACGAAAGTCTCTTTTTTCTATTCAGTTGAAAGTCCCCAAACCTGGCAGTGATGGTGGTGGCGTCTCAAAACAAAAGCCCCAAGAAGAACATAAGGGTACCTCAGTCAGGGGTGCTTAGAAATGCATTCTGGGAGAAGAAAGGGGGCTGAAAAACCTTTCTTCCTTATCTCCGCTGGGAAGCATTTCTCTTTCTCTCCCTGTTCCACAGCCCCCAGCATCCTGCGTCCTCAGCGCCAGGGCCTCTCTTGTCCTACGCTTGTGTCCTTCACCAACTTCCTTGGTTCTGACCCCCAGTATTTTCTTTCCTCTGTAAGGACGCTGCCTTCCCTGGCATACCCCAGAGGCTCTTCATGGTCTCACCATCTTTCAACACTCTTCCCTCAGGGACCCCACAGTCCTGCCCTGGAATCTCTAGAAGCCGAATAGCTCTGCACTTCAGTAGATAAAACTCCCCATTCCTGCTGGGCCAGCTAATTAGAGTCACTTTTCTCTAACTCCTTATCTCGGGGTTGTTTTCCTAAATTAGCATTAGCCAGCTGATGGATAGCAGGCTATCTACCCCCTGAGTTAAGGATTTGGATATTCAGTCTGCCATAAAACCAGCTCAGAACATCAGGGCCTAAGAACAAACAGACCTCAGTCTGAACTTCATCTCCTCTCCATCAGTTTTTCACATCCTGCATCTTTTTTGGGCTTCAGGTTTTTTACATGCAAGATGAGGACGGTTTTACCTGCTCTGCAGAATCTTGTAGGAAACAGCCGAGAGGTCTGGAAGGTGGCTGGGATGGAAAAGGTAGACTAGTAGTGGGAGTCTTGGTCATTCTATCAATGTAAAAATAATCTGTGCAAAAGTGCCTCGTGTTTATAATCACAGCACTTGGGAACCCATAGCAGGAGGATGTGGCAGGCTTTTTCTTTTGGGCCACCAACCAGCTCCCAAATCATGACATGGAGACTTAATATTAGTTATGAATGCTGGACCTTCGCTTATGTTTGTCCCACTAGCTCTTTTTTTTTTTTTTTAACTTAATTTAACCTGTTTCTCTTCAGCTATCTTTTACTTCGAGGCTTTTTACCTTTCTTTCATTCTGTACGTCCTACTCCGTGTCTGACCTCAGGTGTCTCCCTCTCTTCCCTCTTGTTCTCTCCTCTCCTCCTCTCTCGAGTCTAGATTCCTTCTACTTATTCTCTCTGCCAGCCAGCCCCGCCTGTCCCTCTACTGTCTGGCTATTGTCCCATCAGCTTTTTTTTTTTTTCTTTTTGAGACAGGGTCTCTTTGTGTAGCCCTGGCTGTCCTGGAACTCACTCTATAGACCAGGCTGGCCTTGAACTCACGGAGATCCGCCTGCCTCTGTCTCCCGAGTGCTGGATTAAATGCATACACCACCACTGCTCCATTCAGCTTTTTATTAGACCAATCAGGTGCCTTAGGCAGGCAAGATAAAACAGCAACACATCTTTACATAATTAAACAAATGCAGCATAAACAAATGTAGCACATTTTTCCATTATTAGACAAATGCAGCATGAACAAATGTAGCACACCTTTACATCTGTAGGTGTAAATTGGTTGCAAAAGGTGAGTTTTGCAACTCTGTGGGTTTGGTGTCCTGACTACCTGGGGAGTCAGGCAACACCTTGAGCTGCTTAGGACAGCTCTGATGGCTGAACTGCAAGGAGACAGTTCAACCCTGGAGGGCGAGGTATCCTGGACACCTGGAGCTGCTCAGAACAACAGCTCTGCCCTAAAGGTGTCCCAGACACCTAGAGCTGTTTAGCACAGCTCTGACAGCTGGAACTTCAAGGAGACAGTTCAGCCCTGGAGGCTGAGGTATCCTGGACACCTCGAGCTGCTCAGAACAACAGCTCTGCCCTGAAGGTGTCCCAGACACCTAGAGCTGTTTAGTACAGCTCTGACGGCTGGAATTGCAAAGAAGCAGCCCAACCCTAAAAGGGAATTTTTTCTGACTTCTCGGGAGAGTCAGGCTTGGAACTACTTCAGTATCCTGACTATTCAGGAAAGTCAGGCTATACCTGGTGTGATGGGGGATGGTCTCCCCGCAGGATATAGCAATCCTGCTCCTTTCCTGGAGAGCCGCTACAGCTGAGCTTTGCTCAGTCCCCACTTAAGGGGGCTTCCCCGCAGAGCTCTGCTTCTCCGGCCTAAGAAACTGCAAAGATGTAGCAATCTCCTCCCTAAGAAACTGCAAAAATGTAGCAATCTCCTCCCGCTTAGTGTTACCAGCTCTCTCTTGCTCTGTCCACTGAGGGACATCTCAGCAAGGATCTTCTGTTCAGCTCCCCCTTGCTCAATCCACTATGGGTTGTTTTAGAAAGGTTCTTCTGTTCAGCTCCCAGCTTGCTCAATCCACTATGGGATGTTTTAGCAAGGTTCTTCTGTTCAGCTTCCCCCTTGATCAATCCACTATGGGATGTCCCAGCAAGGTTCTTGTGTGCACCAGTGAATGAAGGTCTTCATACCCAAAACACTTTTGAGAAAGAGATTTATTTGGGAAGGAGGAGTTCAGGAGAGTAGCTGCCTCTACCAGGGTGGAGAGAACAGTTCACAACTGACCAGGCAGGGCGGTTTATAGAGGATGTCCTGGGGGCGGAGTCAACTGTGATTGGTTAGTTTTTTTCTGCCCAGGGATTGGCCAGTTTTGTGGGCAAGGGGCAGAGATAGCCCTGATTTCAGGGCCAAACTGTGTTTCTTTCTCTGGCCTTTCTTGGCTTTTTGACACTACCTCTAAGGTCAGGTCACATTTCTTTCACTGACTCTGATTCTAGGGACCAAGATTCAGAGTCAGGGCATATTTCCTTGGTTCTGGGTTTGGGGATAAAGCGTTCATTTCTCTGGCTCAGGTCCCAAACACAGGCTGCGTTTCTTTCCCTGGTCCTGGACCCTAGGGCCAGGATTCTACTGTCCTGCTCTGTGATTGGCTAGTTTCACAAGTCAGTTGGACAGGGGCAGAGATGGCTCTGATCTGAGCCAAATTGTGTTTCTTTCATTGGCTTTATCTGGGCCATCTTTCCCTGATTCTGGGCTCCAGGGTCAGGGTGGGTTTCTTTAGCCAGCCCCTTTTCCCTACAACATTGTTAAAGTCATATTCCATAACAGGATTGTGAGTTTGAGGACAGCCTGGGCTACATAGATGCTCCAGATTAGCCCTGGCTGCACAGTGAGACCCTGTCTCAATAACAGAACAGTAGCTTTTTACTGCCAGACAGCCATCATGGGTTACACGCACCCCTGAGGTTAAGCCTGTCCACATGGGCTCTGCCGTATGGCTGAAACATCCCCCATGAGGTTGAAGTTGACCTCTGACAATGCAGAGTAAAGCCAGACTCCCTCGGAGACTGGTATGGCCCAGAAGAGTTCACATGGTGTTGTGCAAGTACATTTGTGACTAGCAATAAAATCTTGAGAGTTTCAAAGTCCTCGGGACTTGCTCCTGAACCTCCTGGAATGCTCTGCCCCTTAACTGTGAAAGCAGTTGCCTTCTACAAGCATCTTGAGAGGAACAGAAAGGGGAACGAATGATGCTAATTCCATTTGATTCAGACAGAGACCCGAACGCAGATTGGCTCCTTCATTATAAGACTCTCCCCCAAGCCCAGAGGTAGTGGTGGTGCACGCCTTTAATCCTAGCACTTGGGAGGCAGAGGCAGGCGGATCTCTATGAGTTCAAAGACAGCCTAGTCCACAGGGCGAGTTCCAGGACAGCCATGGCTACACAGAGAAACCCTGTCTAAAAACAAAACAGTAACAACAAAAGACTCTCCCTCTCCTCTCCGTATCATGTATTCCCCCGCCAACCCCTCCCCTGAACCCCAGTTAGGAGTCACTTGGCCTCTGCCTTGGGGGTATAAATTTATCTCCTGTACTCCAGCAATAAAATCACTTTAAATAATAGTAATAAAAAAATAAAAACAGTAACAAAAGAATACTTGCCAAGCATCAATTTCTAGAGCCATTTGACCGCAGTAGCTTTTTAAATCTGTGTATTGTTAAAAACTAAGGCCTGGCATGGTGACACAAACCCTTAGTCCCAGCACTCACGAGGTAGAGGTAGGCAGATCTCTGTGAATTCAAGTTCTGTCTGATTTGCAGAGAGTTCTGGGCCAGGCTACACACTCTGTCTCAAAAACAAACAAATAAAAAAGATGAAAGGCAAATACTTCAGGACCCAAGACATGACAAGGCTCCCACAATTCCAGCTGGTGAGGCTCCGTGTTCTTGCTATTGGTCAGACTGAATTTGGATACTGGATGCTGGGGTCTTTTCCATGGTAGAAGGCAGGCAGCCATGGGCAACACTATCCTAATGGAGCCATGCTCATTGAAAGAGGTGCACTGAGTCAGTCAATCAAATTATGACCACCTACTATGTGCAAGGCATGAGGGGCGTAGAGGCGGCAAAGCGGGGTGGTGTCATCCTGTAAGTAGAGAGAGAAGAGAAGAGGGAGTGAAAAGGAAGACGAGAAAGAAGGGGAGAAAGGGGAAGGGGAACTAGAGACAGGTGATATGAGGAACATAAAACCAGGTGACTGGGATTAACGAGTGACCGGAAGACGAAGGGGTGAGATGGAGGAGCCACGCAATGTCTCTTGAAGTACTTGACTTCCAAGTGCAGTTGTGAAGGGCCAGCCTCTGTGTTAAAGACCTCTGTGCCAGGTCCCCAGGCAGCCGGGTGTGTTGAAGGCACAGCCTCTGTGGCCCGATGTTGCCAGGCTTTGATTCAGAACAGTAGGCCCTCCAAGAGTTTGGTTTGGATGCAGTCATAGGGGAGTGACAAGCTCTTGTTTATGCTCTGAAAAGATCACTTCAGGACTGCCGGGAATGTACCGGAAGGAGCATGACAGGAAGTGGGGAAACAGGCTGGTTAAGGAGACTACTGCGGTTCAGGCTACAAAAGGTGCCTATCTAGCATGAGCAGGACCTTGAGTTCTGTCCCCCTGCAGCACTGCAAAGAAATAAAAACACAAATATCCTAAACAGGAGGACTAGGGATGAAGCTCGGTTGATTGGAGATGGTGAGAACTGCCACGCTGTACAAACTGGGGGTCTTGCAAATGAGTCAGATGTGAGGGTTGAAAGACAGAAATCAAAGATGCTAAACCAAACTAGACGTGAAACCTAGTAAAACTGAGGGGGGAGAGCTGGGGGGGGGGGAGTGGGGGGGGGGGGTGGGGGGGGGGGGGGGGAGGGGGGGGGGGGAGGGGGGGAGGGGGGGGGGAGCGGGGGGAGGAGCTGGGGGGTACCTTTAATGAAATGGAGATGTTGGGAGACATCGTTTATTCACATCTGTCTCCTCCCTGGATAACCTGGAGCATTCGGACACACCAATTCTTTTTTTTTTTTCCTTAGTTTTTTGAGACAGGGTTTCTCTGTGTAGCCCTGGCTGTCCTGGAACTCACTCTGCAGACCAGGCTGGCCTCGAACTCAGAGATCTGCCTGCACTGCCTCCCGAGCGCTGGGATTAAAGGTGTGCACCACCACCGCCCGGCTGAAGCATTAGTTCTTACTTGTGTGGCTCCAACAAAATATGAGAGAGAGAGAGAGAGAGAGAGAGAGAGAGAGAGAGAGAGAGAGAGAG
>CABHPP010137028.1:2557-31546 GCA_902168425.1 Peromyscus attwateri | reverse complement strand
GAGAGAGAGAGAGAGAGAGAGAGAGAGAGAGAGAGAGAGAGAGAGAGTGTTAAGACCAGCCATGGTGGTGCTCGCCCATAATCTCAGCCTCAGCTACATGATGGCTTTCAGGCAAACCTGGGCTATGTGAGACTCCGTCTGAAAATAAAATCAAAGGGACAGAGAAAGGAAGGAGGGAAGGAGACCGAGTTAGCAATAGGCCTACCTTACGGGCTAACGTGAAGATTAATACGACAGGTTCTTCTGGTGTGTGGCGATGGGCACAGAGTTGTGCCCATACCCACGAACTATTGCTACCGGCTATTTTCCTTCATTTGACCCCATTGTGTCACCATTATTTTTGGGACCCAATATTTGGAGTCTAGCACTCAAATGTGGGTGCTTTGTCTCATCAGCTTCACATTCGCCTTCATGCTGTGTCACCCTGGGGCTTTGGGGAAAATGGACCCAAACGGAATCGAAACCCAGGAGACTCTTGCTCCTATGTTTTGATTTATTGCCCAGAAACCAAATGTATGCTCTGCCAACAGATCACCTGGATTCTCCACCGTTTCCACTCTCAGGGCCCTGCTGTCCCTTGTCATCCATTTTGCTTGGTTTGAAAGAGATAACTGGCGTAGCCAGTTCAGAAAGCAACAAGTACTTTCGGCTTGAAGGAGGAAAACGTGACAGACACTTATCTCAGAGTGGGCCGTGGGGTGTTTTGTTCCTGTGTGTGAGGGGGCAGGTGGGGGTGTGTGGGTGCTGGGTACTGAATGCAGGGTCTTGATGCAGGGTGCTAGGCAAGTGCTCTACCAATGCACTACCCCCGGCCCTGTTTTGTTATATATATTCACTACATCATCCTATTCTCAGCTAGAAGAACTCTTCAGCTCTCTCTCTCTCCCTCTCTCTCTCTTCCTCTTCTTCTTTTTCCAGTTCTCCCTGCCTTCTCTCCTCCCTTCCTCTCTCTTTGTTTTTGAGACAGTCTCTATTATGTAGTTCTGGCTGTTCTAGAACTATATAGACCAGGTTGGCCTCCAACTCCCAGAGATCTGCTGGGATTAAAGGCATCTGCCAACCCCGGGCTTCTCCTCTCTCTCTGTGCAGCCCATCCAGATATCGTTTTGGGAGTCAGTACTGTGAATTCTGGGGTTGAATTCAGGTCATTAGGCTTCTACAGCAAGGGCTTCTATGCTCTGAACCATCTCACTGGCCCTATTTTTTTGGGGGGGGGGGCAGGGGGTGTATTTTTGAGAAAGGGTTTCTCTGTGTAGCAATCCTGGCTGTCCTAGAACTTGATTTGTAGACGAGGCTGGCTTTGAACTCACAGAGATCCACCTGCTTCTGCCTCCCAGGTGCTGGGATTAAAGTCATGCACCATCACCGCCCAGCTGAGCTCCCTATTTTTAATGAATATAGAAACTCACCCTTGAATTTCCTCTTGGATTTGTACTTCATTTTGTCAAATAGGATTTTCTATATATTTATCCCAAGGAAGAAAAGTGTCAGTAAAAACCAGAGGTGGGGAGCATGCCCATCTGTCACAATGACTACCCTGACAAATGAGTGAATGGGTGTCCTAATGCTGACAACGATGCACAACCAAGAACTCTAATATGCTGCTGAGTGCAAAATGACACACTGTTCGGGGAAAAAAGCTTGCTAGTTCCTTATAAATGTAAATTTCCCTTACCACAAGATCCTGCAATCTCATTCCTAGGAATTCACCAAAGAGAACACACACACACATACACACATTTACACAAAACATATACACACACACACACACACACACACACACACACACACACACATATATACACATACATACATTTACACAAAACGAATCCACAAATGTTTATACAGCTTTTTCCTACAGTTGAAAACTGGAAACCACACAAATGTCCACTGACAGTGGGTACACGGTGGTATATCCATACGACGGAATGCTATTCAGCAATAAAAAGGAACAACTCATTGGTCCATGAATCCATCAAGCATTATGCTGGGTGAAGGAAAGCCACTTGAAGTCTACACGTGGAACCAGGCACAGTGGCTCATGCCTACAATCTCAACATTCTGGGGGCTGAAGCAGGAGATTGCCCTGAGTCCAAGGTCAGGCTGGGCTACGCAGTGAGTTCCAGGCTAGCCTGGGCTATAGTGCGAAACCCTGTCTCTAAAACGAAAACAAATAAAGATGGCAGCATTTGTGGCTGTAAGTGTGGCTCAGTGGGAGAGCTCTGGTCTAGTATGCTCAAAGCCCTGGGTTCAAACTCCAGCATTAGGGGTGGGGTGGTACCAAGGGTATGGAATTCCCGAAAAAGCAAACAGTAAGAACAAAAAAATGGTGTTGTCAGGGGTTGGACATGTGAGCGGAGTGGACCGCAGCGGGTCATTCCACACAAGTTGCTATGTTTGTGGGTGATGTTGTTTTGTTGGTTTTTTAAAATTATTTTTGAGGCAAGTTCTCTCAGCGGTCTGGTGCTCCATGATTCAGCTAAACTGATTGGTCAGAGAGACCCAGGAATCCACCTAGCTCTACCTCTCCCCCACACTAGGATTATATGTGTGTGCCCCAGCCCCCATTTTTTAATGTGGGGTGCCAGGAATCAAACTCAGGTTTACATTGCAAGCCACTGAGCCTCACCCTAGCCTCAAGAGAATTTTTTTGTTTGTTTGTTTGTTTTTCGAGACAGGGTTTCTCTGTGTAGTTTTGCGCCTTTCCTGGAGCTCACTTGGTAGCCCAGGCTGGCCTCGAACTCACAGAGATCCGCCTGCCTCTGCCTCCCGAGTGCTGGGATTAAAGGCGTGCGCCACCAACGCCCGGCGAGAATTTTTTTTGTAGTTTGTGTGAAATGGGATCTCATGTAGCCCAGGCTGGCCTCAAATTCTAAAGTAGCTAAGGATGACCATGAACTTCTGAAGATCCTGCCTCGGAGGATCGTGGATTTCCCTAATACTGGAATTATTAAGTATGCAAAAGCATGTCCAATTGAGGCAGTTCTGGGGACTAAACCCCTGGGAGAGAGAAAGTCTCTGCCCCTGATCCCTTAGGAATTCTAGAAGGGGACAGGCAAATACCACTTACTTCATAAGGGCCATATCAGAGACCCCAGCTAAGAGTTTCAGGGACCCAGTGAAGAAGGTCTGCAGAGCAAGGTCCCCAGGAAGCGGGGAGTGGTTGAGGGCAGGTAGAAGCCAAGGCCTGCACTCAGGCAAATGCTCTCGCACTGAGTTATAGCCTCAGCTTACAACAGATGCTTTCTAGTCCAAACATTAGCTGCTGTGGCAACTCTGACCTTTTCCTCACTGGGCAAGTGAAGGCGGCACTCCCCTTGTTAAAGAAACATTTCCACAGGGAACTCAAGAAACCTCTGGAGTGCAGGGGCTTTGACCCTTGATCCTTGGTTTCTGGTGGTGACAAACCCGCCATCCTAGCCTTGACAACACATGGACAGGCCAACCTGGGCTACATGACAGTGTCTCAAAACAAAAGACAGGTTAGAACAGGGATATGTCTCTGGGATAGGAGCACTTGCCTAGTACGTACAAGGCCCTGAGTTCTACACCCGATGTTATTGGGGAAACTGAGGTTCTCCGTCTCTTCTAAGGAAATGAAACACACTATTTTGATAGAATAATTTATTTGTGTGTATGTGTTTTTGGCCTGCATGGGTTTTGTGGTTGTGAGCTGCCATGCCGATTTGACCCTTGGAAGGGAACCTGGGTCTTCTAGCAGAGTAGAAAGTGTTCTTCATCTCTGAGCCATCTCTCTGGTCCCAGGAGGAAGCTCAAGGACAATTTTAATGGAGTTTAAGAGAAAAATCTAGAATGGGTCATATGAAAACTCCCAGTAGCTACCATGAAGAGAGATGGAGAAAAGCGATGCCTTTCAAGTTAGAGATGGAATAGAAACAGAGTTATTTATTAAGAAAGGGTAGGGCTGGAGAGATGGCTCAGAGGTTAAGAGCACTGACTGTTCTTCCAGAGGCCCTGAGTTCAATTCCCAGCAACCACATGGTGGCTCACATCCATCTGTGATGAGATCTGGTGCCCTCTTCTATATACATAATAAATAAATAAATAAATAAATAAATAAATAAATAAATAAATAAAAACAAAAAACTACATGAAGAAACCCTGTCTTGAAAAAAAAATTATAAAAAAAAAAAAGAAAGGGTAAAACCCTCCAGCAGGCTTAGGGTGGAGCCCAAAGCATTCAGCCAGGGTTCTAGTCTTTTGTAGTGGCCAACCTCTCGGGTGGGCCTGTGTCACTGTTTCCCACCACGTTCTCTTCCTTAGATGACGCCAGGAAAGGATGGGCTTCTCGTCCCCAGAAGACTGGCGTCTGTCACGTGTTCATCCCAACACGATTTTTCTCAGTTCCTACTCTTGACCCACCGGCACCACCAAAACAGGAAAAGATATTAAATCATCGAGCTTGTTTAGGAAGTGATACCAAAAAGGAAAAAAGAGAGAGAGAGTTAGCCTCCATTATATTACTAATGCTTTCCTTTGGGCAGCTGCATGGCTGTTTTTCCATTTTAATGAACACACATCCAGCTTTGCCCTCACCACTGCCTAAGCAGTGAGACTTTAGGTTTGGGGTCCCAGATCTGCCTAGGCACCCGTCTGCCTCCCTTGTCTTGTCCTCACAACTCTTAAGACGTCATTTGAGCCTCAGGGGGTAACCGACCCTTCCATGCTCAGAACCTGGAGCCCTAACTCCTGGCATTAGCCCCAAGGTCTCCAGCCCACAGGCAGGAGGGAGATTCAACACAGCATAGGTTCGTCAGTCTTGATGTACCCTCTTTTAAGGCAAGCCTCCCTCAAAAGCTAAACATGGATTTCACCAATGCAAGAGGAAGTGTTCAATGCTCTGGACACAACTGGCCTATGCCAGTCATCTGGGAGGCAGCTCTTTCCGGGATGACTGCCCAACCCCTTTGTTAACAGGAACTCCCTCAGGTCCTTCCTATGAAGAAGTCTCCAGAAGGTCAGTGGCTCCTCCTCCCCTGCAGTCTTCGCTCTCAGATGGCTGACATTATCCTTGGTAAACAATTTCTTTTATAATATCATTGACATCTACAACGAAATGAAATCGGAACATTGGCGATGTCTTGTTGCCATGGAAACGACGTCAAGCCTCAGAGCCTCCAGGAGATGTGGGTGCTGGGAGCCTTCTTCCCAAGTGCTGGGGCAGTAAAGCATTGGGCACTGGACAAGGCTAAACAGGTTTCCTATTAGACTAGCAGCAGTTTGAGTCATACACACATCATGTTCCACACAGAGCTGTGCCACCAGCGGAAGCATGATCCAGACTACAGTTTCAGTGTCTGTAGAGGGCTGGGTTGGTACAGAACATACCAGCCAAACATTCCACGTCTGCAAATGTATGTTTTAAACTCTATTAAGGATCAAAAGAGAAAAAAAGGGAAAAAAAAGGGCGGGGGATGAGAGGAAGACTTCTAAAACTTTCTGTAGAGGCATTTTTGCTTCTGTGAATGAGAAACCAAAATTTCCTCAAGAAACTCCTTTATTAAGGCCATAAACAAAGCATCTCTGATTCTTCAGCATGGCTGCTTTGTTTGGCTGCACGCTGGAGAAGTGGGGAATCAGGGGAGGCTGGGAGAGTATGACGGTATTCTGTCTTTTCTTGTGTGGTGCACTTGCCAGTGATGGTTTACTGAAGACCACGAAAGGTAGCGCCCATCAAAATCAAGGATGGACTTTCTGACCTCTCCTCCATCTTCTTTAAAGTCATTTGTTCTGTTTTAATGGCGATCGGGATTGAACCCAGGGCCTTAGCCATGCCCCCAGCTTCCCTTCTTTTGTATACACTCTCTTCTAAAATTAAAAGCCTAACTGTGCCAGGCGGTGGTGGAGGCAGAGGCAGGCGGATCTCTGTGAGTTCAAGGCCAGCCTGGTCTACAGAGTGAGTTCCAGGACAGGTTCCAAAAGCTACAGAGAAACTCTGTCTCGAAAAACAAAACAAACAAAAAGCCTGACTGCCCAGGTAGGGTCTGTGTCTCCTGCTACTACTCCAGCAGACCCAGAACCCTGGATTATGTAACCTGTGGGTGTTATCTCCTTGTAGAATTTAGGTTAGATGAATGAATGCTGTACCTACCTGCTAGCAGTGTGTATCAGTGAGCTGTAATCCCACCACACAAAGGATACAAGCACCAAAGCCTATTTGTGCTGGATACTACATGATGTTACTGTATTTGACTTCTTGATAACTTGGGTTGCTGCGGGCATCTCTGAGTCCCAGATAGAAATCAGTTCCCATACGCTGTACCTTCTCGCGATGAATGTCTATGCATGAAGTCATGTGATGTCAGGCTGTACCTGACATGGGCTGCACATCCTCCCTGGAACTCAAGAGCCAGTGTTCTTAATTGACTCTGATGATGTGTGTATATGCTTTGTTGTGTTGTGTTGTGTTGTGTTTTTGCTTTTAATGCAGTCTAGGTTGGCCACAAAGTTGCCATGTCACCCAGAGTGGCCTTTACTCTGATCCTGCCTCCCCTTTCCAGGTGCTGGGATACAGGCAGCCACCACTATCTCCAGTTTGACTCTGAGTTCATGAACTTGAGATCAATCATTAACACTATTTTAATCACCCCCCACCCCTGCCAAACACTTAATTGCTCTGTCATGGATTTCAAATAACTTGCTAAGTGCCCTCAGAATATTTTGGCTGTTCTATTAAAATGATTCTCATATCACTTGGAAATTAGAAATCCCATCATGTGACATATGACATTTAATTAAAAAAAAAAAAACTCAGTATATAGCCCATACTGGTCTTGAATGTTTGGTCCTCTTGCCTCTGGGATTACAGGGGTGCACCACCAAGTCTGCTGTTTGGTCAACTTTTCCTGGGCAGACACAAACATCGACCTCCTGCCCCCATACAGTTCCAGAGATAGACCAAAGTAGACCATTCCGCCAAGATTCAACTTTAGGAACCAATGACTTTCCAGGGCTTTCTAACAGAAGCATGGATGAGGGGTACTTCCAGCCCTGTGGGTGACCCCCAAATAGCCACATCAGTGAAAAGTCTCCCCCCCCCCAATTGCTGCATAGATGACATCCTTCATCTACTTAACCTTCCACACATCTCACGGTCCTGGCTGAGGCCACGTGTAGGGTGGATGGAATTACAGGCTGCAGGAAGGGAAGTGTAGGAAGGCCTGGCTGGGATCTCAGGTGTGGGTCTAATGAGCTTCCTCACTGCCTTCTGGGAGGGCGTCCAATGGGCCCAATTACAAGGGCACCTGCAAGCAGTCACAGCTGCTTTGATGGACACGCTGTTATGCTCAAAGTTGGTCCCTTGGCTTGTTCTCAACAGTTCACCGGCACTCGCAGGTGTCAGTATTGAAATATCTTGCTCACATTCATATGGGCAAGCGTTGGGCTATTTTTTTTTCTTTTGATCATTCTTAATGGAAAGCAACAGTTTTTCTCCCTCCAAAACAAATCAACAGTCCTGAAAAAAAAAAATGCTAGACTTCCTCAGTTCTTAGTTCTAAGCTCTGTGCTTCCAATGGTCAAAATGCTGGGATTTCTCTCAGGTCCTCAGGATCAGCAAATGCTGTCTTGCTGGCTCCTTTCCACCATATTTTTTTAGAACAGGACTCATCACTGAACCCAGTCCTGGCCAATCTAGATAGACTGGCCAAAAGCTGTCCCTTTTTGTTGACAGAATCATATACATCCCAGGCAGGCCTCAAACTCAACTTGTTTCTGAGGATGACCTGGACATGTCATTGTCCAGTGTGGTATGTGGTGCTGGGGATCAGACCCTGGGCAGTACTCACTAGTTGTACATCTTTGCTGAGCTGCATTCCTAGCTCCTAGACTTAGAAATTTTAAATAATGTTAAATATCTTTTTTTTAAAATGATAAACTTTTGTATTTGTCAGAGATTAAGGGGGAAGACAAAGGGAGAGAGAAGAAAACCATGACATTTTGGTGTGTTTTTAAACATGTCAAATAGGGTCCTATACAGAAATGTCAGGGTAGGCTGGTGCTACAAATGGGTTCTTTTCAGAAGCTAATCTGTAATTTTTGTTTTGTTTGACACAAGGTCTCTCTCCATATAGCCCTGGCTGTCCTGGAACTCTCTCTCTGTAGCCCAGGCTGGCCTGAAACTCAGAGGTCCACATGTATCTGCCTCCCATATGCTGGGATTAAAGGCGTGCACCACCACCACTGCCTGGTCGTAAGCTTTTTGTATTTTCAGTGTCTTACACAGTTGTCCAGGCAGGTCTTAGTGAAATCCTCCCACCCCAGTCTCCCCAGTGTGAAGGTTATGGCATCAGCCACCAGGCCCAAGGGTCCAAAAGGCATAAATACATGCATGCCAGCCAAATATTTATTCACAGAAAGTAAAATAAATCTAAAAAATAAACCCCACCAAAACCCAGCTTGAAACAGTCTAGGGGAGAACCCAAGCGTCATGAAGTCGGATGTGTTGCTTCCTGATGAAATGAGGATGGTGAGATCTCCTGGGGTGATGTGAGGAAGTGCCTTCACTTAAGGACCCTGCTCCAGGTTCTGCAAGCAAAGCACCAGGAGTCACAGGTCAGGCAGAGACCTAGGCGCTCTGTGCTCTCCCCTCCCTGGCCACTGTGGGCAGTGAGATTAGAATAAGGGCAAACAGGAGTAAGATGATAACGAGGTCTACTGAAGCAAAACAGGTCACAGGAAGGAGATAATGTGCTCAATAACAAAAAGGGACAGCTGCAGCCGGGCCCAGAAAAGATAGCTGAAAACCTGTGGGAAGCAAGTGGGGGTGGGGGTGGGTTTCTATACACACTTACACACACGTTTTCCAGACAGGGTTTCTCTGTCTTGGAACTCACTGTGTAGACCAGGCTAGCTCAACTCTGCCTCCTGAGTGCTGGGATTAAAGGACTACACCACCAGGCCCATCCCTCTGAAGAAGTCGTTTAAAATACAGAGCATGAGTTAGGGATCTAGCTCAGCAGAGTCCCTGCCTTGCCTAGCATGCACTAAGCCTTGGATTCAAATATAGAGTAAAATGATTTTTAAAAAGGAAGGCACCAGTACATATAAGTACATGTAACTGGACTTACAAGTGACTGGTTATTCAAGATTGTGTGCTTGTTAAAACATAACCAGCTGACTTATCATAGTGACAGAATTGTCAGGCTTGTAATCTCAATTTAATACTTGGACAAGATTTGATTTTTTTTTTCCACGTGGATATTTATCTCCCGTTATCAGCTTACCCCTTAATGCAATCTTATGTCTGAAGACAATGTTGTCACTGGGAAAGCTTTCAGAAGGTGGGCCATGGCACAGATAACTGGAAGAAGGTCATTCTGCATTTCTGATAGCTAAAGCCAGGAGAAAGGAGATGAACAGAAGACCTGAGATTCGCTCATTAACTGGCTTGCTGTCCTTAAGAGAAATGCCCTATATGGACTCAGCTAACAGGCCTATGGCCAGGGTTAGACAGATGACCCTGCGCAGGCCTCCCCGCATAAATGCCAAATGTCAAGGTAATCCACACTGCGTCAATGAAAACAGATGCGTTCTCCCAAGAGGTAATATTTGAAAACTTTATTTTCTCAAATGAGCACCAACACAGATCGGAAACGACAAACAATGCTTCTCACTAACACTGAATCATTATGTACAGTTACCGGAAAGAGGTGAAGACCATTTACTCAGAAACAATCACCTCTGTCGTCCAAGCAAAGTGACCTGGGGGAAATGCCACTGAAGAAAACCAAACACGCAAAAACAATTCCAAACCCAATGATACAGTTTGTAAACACAGACAGACAGACAAACCTGTGGTACACAAGTCTGCAGGCTGGGGAAAGGGAACTGACCCCCACCTTCACCAGAACACTGTAAAACACTGGCGGATCTACCCCTGCAGAGACAATCTCTTTCTTGGCTTTATCTTTTATTCTGGTACATTTCATGACTGTATGACAATTTTAAAAATCAATCACGATTTTAAAATCATTCTTTTCCACACACAGAACTAGAATGTTCCATTGAGGCAGGATTTTTTTTTTTTTTTGAAATACAAGTTGTGTTCAAAATTTGATTTGCCAGCCTCTGCCTGAACCCAAAGCAATCTGACCTTAAAAAAAAAAAAAGCTATTGTTTTATCAACGTCCTTTTAACCTGAACCAGTTAACATTTAATAAGACATGGCTTCTAGAACAACCAGAGCCCGGATGTGTGACTGATCTGCTCACATCTCAGAAGTACAGACTTGACTCTGGCTTCCTCTTCACAGGTTCACTTCGCCAGTTCTAGAAGCAGCAGCGCACAGAGGAAGAGGAACTGGCCACACAGCTCCACCTCAGGGAAGGAAAATCCTGCTTCGTGCTGTTGGTCCACTCAGACATGGAAACCAGAGAGAGAAAACGCTATGTGCCCAAGGTGTAAACTGTAGTTCATAGAGTGTCCTCAGTAGAAAAGGAAACAGAAAAATCCAGACTACACACATACTCACTCACTCACACATGATTCCAATTTCTTAGAAGTTCTCCCAACTACAGCAATTACTCCTAAGTTGTTACTACTAAAACTTGTTGTTTCTTTTCTAGCCAAGACTGGGCCAGAAAGTATCAGTTCACAACCTGGTAATTTACTACAGTCTGTTCTACTGGGGAAAAATGCAAACAGAAAAAAATGGAAAAAAAATGTTTTAAAGCCTCAATCCATTTTAAAGTGACAGATTTTTTTTTTAAAAAAAAAATCTTGTTGATTACTTTTCCCTTAAAATGTACTTCAAGAAACACAGAGGAAGCCATAGAATTGAAAAGTGCTCTCAG
Source organism: Peromyscus attwateri (assembly GCA_902168425.1). Classification (NCBI taxonomy): domain Eukaryota; kingdom Metazoa; phylum Chordata; class Mammalia; order Rodentia; family Cricetidae; genus Peromyscus; species Peromyscus attwateri. The sequence continues at coordinate 20,732 of CABHPP010137028.1, read as the reverse complement.
GGATCTGAGAATACAGCACCAAATATATTATTTAAAAAATTAAATATTATTTACAAAAGTATACTTCACAAGAGACTGTATACATACTTGGAAATCTTATTATAAAGGGGACACTGCCTTTGTACACACTGATCTACCAGCAAAGATTTACTTTATCTACATGATCTGACTGTCGTCACAGGCGCTGGGGTGGTACTCAGCCAGGCCCAGCTGCGAGCTTATGGGCAACAAGCTTGGCTATACTTGACTCGGGCGGATTCACCCATCAGCAGCCTAGGGAAATACAGGGGCGGGGGTGTGGATGTACTCCAGGGGGGCCATGGCTCTATCACCTACAGTGGCACAGGAGAGATGGATGAGTTGGTCAGCTAGTCTTCAGTTCAAAACGAAGGCAGCTGGTGGCTGAGGTACGGAACTTCAGGCCTTTCCCTACTCACCCACCCCTGCCCAAGCTCACCCCATCAACTCTAATTCCCTGAACCTATGTGGGGTGAATGGATGAGGTCTTTGGTTATGCTGAGTCAATCATTTGGTGAGGAAAAGAAAGAACAGACCGACCGAGGCCTTGAGTGCCTGTTTCCACTGCTCAGCTGTGGACTCTCTAATACTGCTAAGTGTTAGGCAGACAAGCCACCGATGGAGTTAAGGTCATAAGAAGCACTTTTGGTGTCACCGTCACAGAGGGAAGCCTAATGAATTTTGGTCCCACCCCCAAACTAGTTATGGAAAAACCGACATGTTACTCATCTTCTGCACCAAGCATGGTGTGGTGCCGGACGCCCATTGGGCGCTCAACAGATAGCAGTTCAAGAAAAACCCACAACCAGGGTCCTACTGCAGCCCTGCTGATCCAAGATGGTCAAGGACCCCACCCCAAGGAAAAACAGCGGCACACTGTCTCCTTCTCTGGCCCGTGAGAACGGCAGGGCATCACATAACCAGGTTCTATGTGTCACTAATTTTAGTTTTTAAAGAAAAAACTTCTACCAAGGTTTAACCCCCACCCTCTATTAAAAAAAAAAAAAGAAAGAAAGAAAGAAAGAAAAAAAGAAAGAAATGGATTTGTAGATTAGCTGGGATATTCCCTGAGCAAAGGGTGTATATAATCAAATCCTTAAATGAAGGCTACTTCCCTGGGGCAGGACTGGGGTGGGGGGTGGGGGCGGCGTGACTTCAGAGTCTGAAGCCAGTTTAGGAATGTCAAAGTGGAAAAATGTGTGTCACTGAGAACTTGAGCTTGGGAGCAACGGGTGGTTTTTCAGGAAGCAAAACTCAGTCCTTCTGAGGCTCAGTCAGTCCTGCAGTCCAGAGGGATGGGGTGGGAGCTTGAGCTAGTGTTCCAAGGCTCTGGACAAGGAGACCTGAGAACAAAATCCCGTATTTTAGGAATTCTTGTGTCCCAGAAGAGGAGCGCTCTGCTGCTAAACAGAGCTGGCCTGCTTCCTGCCACCCGGCCATCGCCCATAGCAGGACAGGGTAAAGCCTCAGTTCTTCCATTCCCAGATCAGGACATGGGGGACAGACCAAGCCACATCCACCAGAGCTCTCTCCTGCTGGGAATTTGATTCTGCTGAAGATGAGATTTGGAAAACGTCCTGTGCTAGCCGCTGTAATCTGGGTTAATCAATTTTACAGAGTCTTATCCCCATGAACTCTCTTTTATTTGGCTCTTTTTAAAAGAGGTGAATTTTCCTGTAGGAGCAGCCTACTTAAAGAATGATGTTGAGAATTACCTCAGACGCGTGTATTTTAACATCATTTTCTGCCTAAGAAATGAAATTAATGCAAACGAGGTCCGGCCGTGAGCCACCTAATAGCTGAACTGCCGTAAAACATTCAGTGCTGATTCAAAGCACTGAGTTCCTTTTCATCTCAGGAGACTTACAGGGATTTTCCTCCCCATCCTTAAAGCAAGGAGGCTGGGGTGGGTGGAGTGAGGGGTGAGGGGGCATTACTGAATCTATAATTCCTCCCCACTGCTGGACCACACCGTCGAAAGTTATCCTCCTAAGATCTAACAAGAGAGGCATGAGGGATGGAATCTTGGATCTTTGTTTCCCAGGTTATGATGGAACTGGAGGGGGGGGGAACAAAAAAACCAAGAACCAAACCGGAAGCACTGTGCACAGAGAACGGCTAGCCCCATGCACAGCCGTGAGGGCAGATGTGCCGAGCCAGAGCTGGCTCAAATCTCAGCTGTTCCTCCCAGAACCTCTCCTCTGCTGCTTCACTCCCACAGAATTGCTGACTAGTTCCCAGTTTTCACTTTTCCTGTTTGCTATCAGGAGCTCCCAGGCGGCAACCTGTGCTCCCTGGCTTCCCTCCTCAGTCACTGATTTCAGTGCGTTGTCACTGGTTAAATGGGACGTTTGCATATCTCCCTTCACCTACAACAGCGGAGACCAGAAGGTGATTGCCCAGAGGTGGGGTGGGGGTGGGGGTGGAGGGGCATTGGAGTCGCTAAAACCCACTGGGGCTTTACCTATGCCCCCCCTCACCCTAGCAGGACATTCTCCAACTCAGGCCCAGCATGCCGGCCGGGGTCTTGCCCTGTCAGCTAGAATCAGGGCCATTTCTTGTGCTAATCTGCTATCCTGGCACATTTGATGTTAGGACAGAAGTTTGTTGTCAGAGAGAACACAGTCATGAGGTATTTTTTTTCTTTGTCTTTGAAAAAGTCAATTATTTCAAGCCAGGTCCCCAAGAGTAGGACAGTCTTGTTCTACCCCTACCCTCCTAACCCTTCCCCAACCCCAGGACTCTCAGGTTGGTCTTTGCTCTTCCTCATGCCCATGCACCACTGCTCTGACAGGAGGCCATTAGGCAGCTCTCCTATGGGCTGGGGGCCCTTTCCAAGGTGGACTGCCACCACGCGGCCAAGGATCTGTTCTGTTCTGTTCGGTATTTTTGTTTTCAGCCAACACTAGAACAGAGAAGCCAAGATCAACTCACAAACAGATACAAAGCAAAGAGACAGAGAGACAGCGATTTAGAGGCCAGTCACCCAATAAGATGGCGTCAGGGTGGGAGGATGCCCCCTGATGGCAAGGCCCCTAAATGGATGGAACCAATTGTTCAGTCACTCTCTCACGCTTGGGTAGAATGTTCAGTTGGATGGCATTCATGTGGATGCTGGACCGGATGGATGTTGTCAGGTCAGTCCCAGCCATTGTCCTTGATCATGTGCGCTAGTTCAATGATGTATTTGCCTTCTTTATATTTCTGACTGCTTTCAAAAGCGTGTTCCTGTGAAACAGAGGAAGAGAAAGGACACTGAGTGACCAAAGGCAAACAGGTGGCTGCTAAGTAGAAGAAAAGCAAAGCAAATCCACCTGCCCACAGGCATCTGTGGTGGCGGCACTAGACTGGAGCAGAAAAGCCAGGGATCTGGGTCAGTCTCTAGAACTGTCTTCTAACCGACTGACTTGCCACTCAATTACAAACTGTCTATAGCAACAAACAGTTCTCAACTTGTGAGCCGTGACCCCTTTAGCAAACCTCTATCTCCAAAAGTATTTATATTATGATTCATAACACTTATTCCAGCCGGGCGGTGGTGGCGCACGCCTTTAGTCCCAGCACTCGGGAGGCAGACAGAGTCAGGCGGATCTCTTTGAGTTCCAGGCCAGCCTGGGCTACCAAGTGAGTTCCAGGAAAGGTGCAAAGCTACACAGAGAAACCCTGTCTCGAAAAACAAAAAAACAAAAACAAAAACAAAAACAAAAAACAACAAAAAATCCAACACTTATTTATTCCAGTTATGAAGTTAGCAACAAAAATAATTTTATGGTCAGGCGGGGTCACCCCAGCATGAGGAACTGTACTAAAGGGTCGCTGGCTGCATTAGGATGGTTGGGAACCACTATAGGACTTCAGAGGTTGGGAACACTCTATAGGAGTGTTCTGGAAGTCCACAGAAACACTGCATAGATAGGGTGATCAATGAGTCAGCAGATGCTTCCCCACTGTCCTGTCCTTCCCATCATCATGACAGGGGCTGGACCACATTCTCTTCTCCTTCCCCTGATTCTGGCGACCACACTCAGGGCTGCTAGGAAAGTACTCTACAGCTCTCATTAGCCTTAAGTTTTTAGTCAACAGCCTTTTGTAAAATTTTGTCAGAGCACTGAACCTGAACCTCAAGCAACAAATGAAATCAGCCAACTCGGAGTTTCTCTCTCGCCTCTAATACTATATCAATGAATAAGCAGCCAAACAGTCACGAAACAGGAGGAGCAGAACAGTAACACCCCTAGATGATCAGCATCAGAACTGTGACCACACAGCGGTCCACACTTGTAATTCCAGCTCGTGGCAGGTTGAAGAGAAAGGACCCAAGTTGCAGGCCAAGCTGGTCCTTAGCAAGACCTAATCCTACCACCCCACAGTCCCGTTGCTCGTAATTTATTTCCCCACAATAAACTTTAATATTTTTCAGAGCTTTTATTAGTTCCACAGCAAGGTTGGGTGGCCAAGATCCTTCTGAAACCACCTCCCAAATACTACAATTCCAGGGTGTACTACCATGCCCAGGTGCTACTGTATTCATTAGCACTCCAAAAGCTGAGCATGAAGACATACGGCCAGCTAAGAGACAGAGCCCAATCTGGACCTCATTCCAACACTTCGATGCTATTTAAACACTAGCTGGGAGCTGTGGAAGCACTACCTATGCTTTTGTAGAGACCCAAACAAGGGGGAACGCCAGCCACCGGTGTATTTTGTTTGGTGGCTGACTGGCTGTTTACTTTTTGTTTGAGACAGGGTCTCATCTGGGTCGCTAACACAACAATCTACCTGCTTCAAGCTCTTAAGTGCAGGGATTACAAGTATGCAGTACCAGGTTTAGACAGCCAGTGTTTTTATTATTTTTGTGTATATGTGCTTCTGTTTGTGTGTACATGTATTTTGTGTGTGTGCGTGAGAGAGAGAGAGAGAGAGAGAGAGAGAGAGAGAGAGAAGGAGAGGGGGTGGGAGGGAGGAGGCAGGATGTGTGTTAGCCGCAGGTTAACGTCAGGTGTCTTTCTCAGTTGTTTTTGAGACAGTCTCCCATTGACCCGAGCTCACCGATCCCAAGTATTCTCCTGGTTTATACATCCCTACTGAGCTATGGGATTACAGATGGGTCACCGCACCCAGCTTTTTCCACGGGTGCCGGGGATCAGAACTCAGGTCCTCATGCTTGTGGGCAAGCCCTCTGCTGACTGAGCATCTCCCTGGTGTTCTTACACAATACGCCCCTACCACACAGTAAGCTGTCAGAAGACGTTACAAAGTCCTGTTTTTATAAAAGTGTATGTGTGGGTTGGGGATTTAGCTCAATGGTAGAGCGCTTGCCTAGCAAGTGCAAGGCCCTGGGTTCGGTCCTCGGCTCCGCGGGGGGAGAAAATACACACACACACACACACACACACACACACACACACACACCCATAGGAGTGTTTCCAGGACAGGTGAATGGGTGAGCATGGAGGAGTCAGTCACTTGTCATGGTCAAAGGTAAGAAGAGCCCAGGGCTGAGGGAAGCGTTTGGAAGACAGCATCCCTCAGACAGGGGCCCTTCCTCTGCTATGGCTCCCAGCCCCCTCCCACCCAGGCTCTTTTGCACTTACATATTTCCAGCCCAAAGTGGTTTTGCAGTTTTCACAGTAAATGTCTGCAACTGCATGGAGTCCTGTTAGCAACACCCGCTCTTCTGCAGGCCCACAGCCCACGTTAACGCTACGCCAAAGACAGAGAGAGAGCGGATAGTTAGTCATAAACAACCATTAGTCATTCAAGTTGGCAAAAACTGACTGGACAAGGCTGCTCCCAGGGAAGCCAGCATTTGGAAGAAACTGGTCTAAAGCGGAAAAACATCCCCTCAAAGGTAGCCACATGGAAATATCTCAGTGGGAATAAATTCTTGATCTGCAAGATTAAATTCTGTAGGTTTACCAAAATAGCCCTGGATGACAGTTTGCTAAGGATTTAAATTTTCTGGCACAAGTTTTTAATCTTGTAACTTTAAAAAAAAAATGGTATTGCATTTACTTGTTGGGGGTACACATGTATGCTATGGTGCATGTGTGCAGGCAAGGACAACTTTGCGAGTGGGTTCTCTCCTACAATGACTTCCAGGGATCCAACAGCCTTCAGCTGCTCACTCATCTCTCCTGCCCTAATCTGCTAACTACACAGTGAAGTTCACAGCCTTGAGACATCCTTAAAGGTTACAGAGCACTGGATGGTGCCTAAGATGTCAAACAAGACCATGTGTTTTAGTTCTTATTGTAAGGGTGAGGGAGCCTTGAGTATCAAACATGCTCTTCTCCTTCACGGAACACCTGTTTCGAGCTGTGCTAGATTTCCTCATGTTCATCAAGTGTCTGTGAGCTTTGCCTTCCTATTCCAGGCAGGGGCTATGAATGTGTCCATGGTTGACAATAGGCTGTGTAGACATCCTCTGGAGGAGGGATGAGGCTCTCTCTTCCTAAGCCTTCCCCTCACCATGGGTTCTTTTCACTCCTGCTTTCTCCCCCAATCACAAACCTCAGGTCTGGCTGATTTCTGTGCTGAAGGTCTGGCAGAAGCCCCTCAACGTCTGTCTGTCTTCCTTGTGGGACGAGCCAGTGCTGGAGCACAGTACTGGGTACATATTTTTGGTTGGAGGGGCTGCCAACAAAATTTCCCCTAAGCTAACTGATACTGACTGCTAGGGAATGCCCCTCAATATTGCTAAGGCAGAGGTCACTGCCAAATCACTGGGGAGTGTGCTCCCCGCCCCTCAAGAATTTCCCCCAATAAATAGATGCTCCATTCGGAGACACTCACACTGAGTTAAAGAGGTATGCTCGTCCTTGGCTTCCCTGGAACGACTGAAACACAAGAAAACAAATCAATAGTTAGACATCCGGGTCTCCTATGGCCGTTCGGGAGACAGACCCCAAATTCCAACAAGCCCAACCTTCCATGCAGAAGGCAAGGAGTCTAGCCGGCAGAAGGCACGCAGGGGAAGGGGAGGGCAGAACAAACGTTCAACAGAGATCAAGCCAGCCCACACGTGGGCTATTTTTACTTCATTTACTTTTATTATTTACTTCAGCTCAGGTAAGATGAGGGACAGGGGTACAGGTTCCAAGAAAGCAGCCAGGCTGGTGTGCTGGTGCAGCCTGGAGTACCAGCACTAACATGGGGTACACCGAGAAACACGATCTTTATTTAACAACGACACAACTCCAGGTAACTAGATACCCCTCCGTTCTAGACACTGCCTGACAGTGAAATTCACTGAGAGGATTAATCCCCACCAGGTTTCCTGGTTCAACCTGATGTCAGCCATCTGTGCTAGCCATGCTTCACACGGAAAAGCCAGTGGGAACACATCTGTTCTCTTCTTTCTACTCAGACCCCAGCACCAGAACTTGCACTCAGCTCTCACCTGGCTCTGGTCAATTCTACCTGACACAGCAGTTCGGGTCCTGAGGGGGAGTCTAGGGCTCCATTTCTGGTGTGTAAGTGGCTTGGTCTCTAGGTCTCAAGATGACGCTTACCCAGCAGCCCAGCAGAAGTCGCATTTCAACCTCTAGCTAGGTCTGCCTTCTGATGGTGAGTGGCAGAGTGACCGGGAATGGGACAGAAAGGAGCCAGAGCGTGCCATGCACTCTGGCATCTAGTTCCGTCAGCACAGGCCTTGCCCGTGGTTCCCCTCTCCAGTTTCACGGAGCTGTCTGGCTGACATAAGCCCGTCATGTTCTGTATTGCTGCTTACATTTTTAATGTGGTATGACAACTGTATCCGAATTTAACTTCCTAGTCAGCTCTGGGGGAAAAAAAGTATAAAAACAGACAAGGAAACAAGGAACTCTGAAGAAATCTGGGGCATCTAGTTGACAGATGACTAGAAGAGGACCCAACAGCTCGGATCACTGTGCCGAAGGTGGCCATTTTTGTCAGAAGTACAGGTCTTTGGAAGTTGGTGCCGCTGGCCACAGAGAAAGGCAGAGTTCCTGTGGAGAAGCTGCCACTGGAACAGCTGGAGAGTTGGATGCCTTCCTGCCCAGGTGCAGCTAAAGGAGCAAGCAGATGTTCCCCAGCTGCTGCCCATCCCAGGGAGCCTAAGACCTCCCAGGCACAACGACGCTGCTCTGGGTATCACGGCCGCAAACACTGAACTCGGAGGCCCCAGTGACACAGCCTAGACTTCCCACAAACTGCCCACGGAACAAAAGCTGCCTACTCAGTCGGTGGTCTCTTCTCTTGCTACTTCGCCACTGTGCCCTGGACTCTAGCCCACGCCCAGCCACACTCAACAGTTAATGTCCCCAGCTTTGCCCACCCTGTTCTCTGACCTTCCCAGGAAGACTTGCCACCAACACCTGTGATCTGGACTCTTAGCCCCTTCTTGAGATCTGGATTTAATTTTTTTAAATCAAACTCCTTCAACTATGCTCTGAGTCTTAGAAGACATGACTCAGAAGACATCTTTAAGTCTCTCTGAACCCTCAGAACACAGCATGTGAATCTGGCACGTAACGATTGCTCATTTTATTTTGCAGAGTCTCACTATGTAGGCCAGACTGGCCTTGAACTCCCAGTAATCCTACTTCAGCCACCAGAGCTGATAGGATCATGGGTATGAGCCATTACATCCAGTTCATCAGCATATATTAAATACTACTCCAGTGAACCGCCTCTGTGTTTCTTTTCTTTAAATACTATTGGGGTGCACTAATTCATGAGTTCTGATATCTGTATGCCCGTGAAGCTACCACCACAATCAAGATTAAGGATAATCATCAGACCTGGTAGCACTAATTTATATACAGCATTTCAGAAAACCAGTTTTGGGGTTTTTTTTGTTTTGTTTTGTTTTTTTTTTTGAGGCAGGATCTCACTATATATATTTATCCCTGGCTGGCCTAGAACTCACTATGTATATCGGGCTGGCCCACCTCTGCCTGGGACTAAAGTCATGCACCACCACATAATTCACATAAATTTTTATATGAAACTCATTGGTGTTACTCCACCATATCACGTGCCTTTCTTTACATAGTCTGGAAACACAAAGTACGTTATACCCCCTTACTGAATAGCCAGTTATCAAATGCAGATTTACTCTACAATCTCAGAACATCATTCAGCATCTCTCTGTAAAAAACAGTCTGATTATGGGCAGATGTGCATTTTCTTTCGGGAAAGTAGAATGCTAGGATTAAAGACACCTGCCACTACACCTCACTCACATCTATCTCTGTTAGTTGAGGCCAACCTGGTCTACCCAAGAGTGACCCAGGCTAGCCAGGGTGACAGTGAGACAAAAACAAAGGACAGAGGTCACTGACTATCCATCATACCTCAGGGTTTATTTCCTTGGGTCTCCGAGTCTACCTTCCCTCTCCTCTGTACCCCTTTCTCAATAATGCCTCCACGGGTAACCAGTGCTGCCACTCACACACTATGTAGTATTTTTTTTGTTTGGCTTCTTTTACTCAGAATTATTTTAAAAATCTTAAGATGCATTTTATTTATGAGTACGTATCTAAGTTGATGCCCGGAGGTCAGGAGAGGGTGTTGACCTCCAGGAGCTAGAGTTATATAGATGGTTGTGAGCCATCTGATATGGGCGCCGGGAACGGAACCCGGATCCTCGGTCAGAGCAGCGAATGCTCTCGCTCACGGAACCGTCTCCCCAGCCTCTAGCACAGTTCACGTTAGGGATTGCCCGGGTTGTTTTACAACCCGCTGATTCCTTTTCTTTCTTTTGTGCTAGAGTTCCATATACAAAACCCAGGCTTGCCACAAACTCACTACACAGCAGCTGTCTGGCCTTCCTCCTGCCTCCAGCTCTCAGGGGCTGGGACTGCTGCAGGCGGCAGCACCCGGCTCTTCCCCCACTTTTGTGTTTTGAGCATGCTCAGAGAAGCAACATTAAAAGCAATAGATTCCATTTATTTGTTTGTTTGTTTGTTCGTTTGGTTGGTTGGTTGGTTTTTATTGAGACAGGGTTTCTCTGTGTAGCTTTGCGCCTTTCCTGGAACTCACTCTGTAGACCAGGCTGGCCTCAAACTCACAGAGATCCGCCTGGCTCTGCCTCCCCAGTGCTGGGATTAAAGGCGTGCGCCACCACTGCCCGGCCCATATAATTTTTTTTTTAAAAAAAAGCTCTACTTATGTATTTTAAGTATACAAGTGTTTGTCTGCATGTCTGCACTCCAGAAGAGGACACTGGATCCATGCATTGCCGTGTGGCTGCTGGGAATTGAACTCAGAACCTCTGGAAGAGCAGCCAGTGCTTTTAACCACTGAACCATCTCTCCAGGCTGCACATGAAGTTCTTAAAGTTCACAACATTTACACTTTATAGCAGTACATTCATGCATACCATGAATATGTATAGTAAACTTATGCTCGAGCATTTCTAAAAGGTCACTGCACTGGGAATGCCCATCTACTTCAGGGCACTGCCTGGGAGTAACTACGTTGAGCCTGACACAGATTAAAATTCCTAGAGAGCAGGGGATGTGGGGTAGGATGCATGGCAAAGAAAATAATCTCCTTAGGCTCAAAGGTGGCTCCGGGTATGCCAGGACAGATCCTCCAGACATGTGTGGTGAGAGTATGCTGACGGAAATCCAGGCCCTACCAAGGGTGCTGGACCCAAGCAAGGCTGTCCTGGTGGGAATACGACTTCAGGTACGCCCGTCTGTTTCCTCAGCCTGGCACTCACAGCCAGCTGCATTTTCTGAGGCAGAAGTCTGGACGCTCTTCTACCGTGGCTTCCACCACCCCGGGGACCCAGCCAACTCAACGTTTATGATGAGAAAAACAGACAGTGGGAACAACAGGCTTCTTGCAGATAGACACAGACAAGAATAGCCTGGCTGGGTCACTGTATTCTGTGGGGCCGGGCCCGGCCCGGCCCAGCCCAGCACAACCTGGCACAGCCTGGTGTTCCCTTGGGTGAGGGTGGTACTGAAGGTGGGGAAACTGAAGGGGAGCTAAGGAAGCGATTAAAATGAGGCCAAGAGAGCCGAGAGCAGGAGATGCCAGACTGTCAAACACATTTGTTTGCTATCATTACTGCCAGGCAACAAGGCGGTTCTTTTCCGTGTTGTGTATCAACCAAGGCTGGTGTGCAGGCCTCCACCAAAGGCTTTCTTTAGTTTCATTCTGTCTTCAAGCCATACAAAACTTTTCTTCTGTCCTATGAAGTACAGTACCAGTTGCGGGCCCAGCCCTTCCAGCCGGCTCAAAGAAACAGAAAGGGCTTTGAGTTTCCTGTTTAGTAGCCAAAACCACTCACTTCTGGCCCTGCTGGAAATCTGGAAGGCGGGCAACTCCTTTGTAAAGCAGGAGAACTGCTGTAGCTGGGTGTGGCCGTGCATGCCTGCAACCCAAACACGTGGGAGGGAGGAGGAATGCAAGTTCGAGGCCAGCCTGGGTTACACAGCGAGACCCTGTCTCAAAGAGAGTAAACTGGGGCATTAGGAGGTGGCAGAATGCAGAGGTGTGGGGAGCGGGTGTAACCTCTGGGAACAGACTAAGCCCATGCTTATCTGTGTAAGGGGTGAGGAGCTAGTCATCCCAGAAGACCCGGGTTCCAGTTCTGACTGTGAAACCCCCACTTCCTAGTGGCTTGATTTGAGCCTTTCTCGGCTCTCCTTTTTCAACTGTAAATGGAAATCATGTCTATTTCGAAGGGGAATTAAGAACAGTAAGCAGCCAGGCGGTGGTGGCACACGCCTTTAATCCCAGTACTTAGGAGGCAGAGGCAGGTGGATCTCTTTGAGTTCGAGGCCAGCCTGGGCTACAGAGAGTTCCAGGGCAACCAGCGCTGTTACAGAGAAACCCTGTTTCTAAAACCAAATCAAACAAAATAAAAAACCCAGTGAGCCTCACAAGGTGAATGAAGTCCAGAGAAGACAAATTCTATTTCCATTCAAGGTTTTCTTTTCAGGAGCCCAAGGGAAGAGATGGAAAAGCTAGCCTTTAATTCTTCAAGGCTCTTTTCTTTGGTCACTTTCATCTTTCTGTCTTAAAAATAAAAGTTTATGCGTCTGGGTGTTTTGTATGTGTGTGAACATATGCATCACATATGTGCCTGGAGCCCAGAGAGGTCAGAAGAGGGCATCAGATGCCTGGGAACTGGAATGACGGGTGTCTGTAGTCATCATGTGGATGCTGGGAACCAAACCCAGGCCCACCGCCCCCACAAGACACCAAGTGCTTTTAGCAGCCGATCCAGATCTTCGGCCTCTCTCTTACCACGAAGATTCTCCTCCTTGCAACTCCAGCGTCATCACAAAAGGGAGATAGTGAGTAGACCAGCCTGGGCTAGAATGTAAGATTCTGACCCAAAAGTACTCTTGAGACGTAACAAGGATAATGGAAATGTGTCCCTAAATATAAAATCAAGTGGATCTTGGTAGAGCTGCAAGGTTGTACAATTGTTATTAATTATGAACATCATTAATTCCAGAAGGTTCTCACACTCCAGAAAGAATCTCCCAGCACGCTTTCTCTTGCCTCAGCCCCTGGCAGCAGGTCCCCTCTCCAGCCTACAGAGCTGCAATGGGGCACTATACTTAAGAGGTGGTTAAACTTGACCTTTGGAATGCTTTTCAAAGCTTCATCGGGATGGTAGCCAAGTAGTTTAGGTATAGGTACAAAGGAGGATCAGTAAGACCTTTTCCCTTGGAATTTTGACTGGCGCCACCCCTTAACCAGCAGGAAACAGATGTGGCATGTTATGAGAAAGGGTCAGGTCAGCCATTTTCCTATTATTCATTCTTATCCTTTTCTCTGTCTATCGTGAATGTTCATGAGGTTTTCTAGGGTCACAATAAACCACAGGAGCCATTGCAAAGGGCTGGAGCAAAAAAGATCCTCCTGGACTTCACCCTTGATGAAGCATATGGAAAAGTGAGAAGACTGGTAATAACGGACAATGCTAGAAACTTCCAGAATTAGGAAGAACACACACGTGCAGTTTATGGTAACTGAATTTTAGTTAAGAGGAAAAGACTACCATAGGGGATTCCCTTCATCTTCTCTACAGTAAATAAGAACTGAAGGAAATGGACTCACATGGACATGGGGGAGACGGGTAATTATGAAGGTATTTCCTGGCTGTGATTTCCACACTGGGACATAGGTCACCAGGAAGACTGGGATAAAACAAAGCCATTTGTGTATCTTCATGATTTACCAAAAAACTTCACACAGGGATCTAGCAATCTCAGTTGTGACATAAAGCCTGTTGTGGCATACTGTAATCCCAGATCCTGGAAGAACCTCCCACAGCTCTATGTGGTGAGTACCATGTGACCCACAGTTACACAGGAAGACCCCATGTCAAATAAACTCCAGGAAAGGGACTTCTACAGGATGGCTTCCTTGAGGTCCCACCTCCATGCCTTTGGTCTATGAGTCTCATCTACCCTCGCATTCTTGAAGCACACAGAGAGAGGGGTAGAAGGGACTTGTTCTAAAGGAAGAAATATCTGCAGTGCATGGGAGAATTCATGATCACTGTATTTGCAAAAAGAGCCTTGGTTGTGTGGATCCACTGCTGAAAGGCAGTCTGGGATCTACGCCTCCCCATGAGACTTTTCACACTCCTGTTCCTGATGACCCAGCTGCCCTGCAGTTTCAAGTTTGGGCCTACGGACAGGTGGTACCCCAGCTCACCCACTCATGTCTGCTTGATGTTGGTAAAGAGGATGCAGGTGACTTTGGTGCTTGGGAAGCCTTGGACCAGCTCTCCCTAGCTGCATGTCCCTGGGCAAGTCATTTCTGAGCCTCTGGCATCCATATGCAGAAGGATTTCACAAACAGTACCTACTCCACAATACACTAGGCAAGAGGGATGTTGTGATATTAAGTGCATGTGTGCACATAGGCATGCAGCCTGCCTCATAAACAGGCCTTAAGTCTATTCCCTTCACACAGCTAGAGCTTTTAGGGAGATCACAACTGGTCTTCGAGTGTTTGTGCCAACAGGCCCTCCAGACTCCCTTCCAAATCACCCTTGAGTTACAGACCCCACAGGTTCATCCCTCAGCTGTCCCGGGGCCTCAGATGGAGTCGGCGACTGTGGTTGGTCTCTGCTGAACTAAAGCAGGGTAAGCTTCTGGGTGTTGTGGCAGTGAGTTTGAGTGGTAGATGCCAACGTAAACAGCCAGGCAGCGAGAAAGGGGTTGCCAGCTTGCAGTATCCTCCCTCCCTCCCTTCTCCCTTGGAGAAGTAAGGCCTGGCAAATGCCCATTTTTTAGAGGACAGAGGATGCTAAGCTCTCACACCCTGTCCCCCAGGACAAAGACTGGCAAGTCACCCTCACAAGGCCTGCTTAGGAAGATGGTGTTTTCTGAACTGGCCACTGGGGCCGCCCGGTGGAATGATGTAACAGCAGCCAGCCACTGCCATCAAATGCAAATGAAATTTGAATTCGGTGCAATTCAAAACGAAAAACTTCTAACAGGGTATTCATATTGGGGCCTAAATTCCTCTCAAATCCATCTGGCCTTTGAAAACAATTCAGAGTTACTATTATTTAGGGAAAGATAACGCTATTATGATGATCAAAGTATAAATAATCAATATATATTAAATATACTAATCAAAATGCAAAAATCAAAGTATCTGCTGACTTTTATTTCAATCAGCACTCCTACTCCCAAAGTCAATGAGGCATTTGCAAATGAAATGTCCTTATAATACTAAGGATAACAGCGAGTCAGTGGTTAAACCCACAGACTAACGCAGTAAGCTCACAGCGCCTTCCAAGGCTAAATCAAGCCACATGCTATACAGAAGGAACCGCTTTCTAAATATTTCTAACAATCAAGTGAAATCGGAGTCAATAATACATGATATTGAAGTAGTTCAGGACAAGGACTGAACGAGCAGCGAGATAGCTCACCAGGTTAAGGGACTTGCTAAGTCTGATGACCTTGAGTTCATTCCCTAGGACCAACGCGTGGTAGAGCCAGAACCACACATAGTAAGTTAAAATGTAGTAAAATTTTGAAGGAAAAAAAAAAGGTTAGAAATAACAGTCATGGATCACTCTGACATGGTACTTACCATGTGCCAGGCATGATTCAAATTGTGATCCAAACACAGTCCTCTAAGCAATACAATGAGGAAAGGTTAAATCACCCCCACTTTACAGATGTAGAAAACAGAGTGCTTAAGAAATATGTCTAGGGTCAAACAGCAACACCAGAGACTCAGGCCATCGGCTCTAAAATCTGGGGGAGCACAAAGAGGGAGTGACAAGGGTATGGAACACATAGCCTCCTACCAAGAAGGGAATTAGTCTCAAATGTATATTGGGCATTGGGGTGGTCGGTGCACATTATCAATTTCACCTCCAAAGAAGAACAAGGAAAGCCCAGAGACACTTCAGGAACCTCCCAGCCTCACTCAACTCTTAAGTCAAGGTCATTATGGAAGCCTTTTTGAGTTTGCTTCCCAAGATCTCCCTAGCAGGTGTTCACTGGGGGAAGCGGTCTCCTCTTTAATGAGAGAAGGATGGGTCAATCTGTCAGAACCGATGAAATCTCATAGGCTATTCAAATGCTCTGATGCCATATTTACTTAATGGTCTAAATTTAATTCTCTCGCTCAAGTGGGTTTACCTTCCAGGAAGATAACACACAGTTCAAGCTTTCAGGATTGAGCACTGAAAATTCGAATTCTGGTTTACCAGTCAGCTCCCTAAGAGTTGATTACGGCAAACCGCTTCAGAGTTTGATCACTCTCGAGTAAACGAAAAAAAAAGAAAACAAAAAAACTTGATTTACGGACCTACCATGTGTAAGGCTGACTGAGGACCACCCAGGGAATGTTCTCCGCCCCAGACTAAAAACAGCTTTTCCAGCTCACTACTGAAAGATTATTTCACAACACTTGAAATAAATAATTTTCAAAGCTAAGAAGTTAGTTTTTAGCTTCTTAGCGCCGTAAAAATCCTTTCGCTGGCAAAGAAGGATTAGAAGGCTGCTTGGGACTTGTACAGCAAATGCTCCAGTAACCACAGTCCCCTGAAAGCCCCCATAGTGGGCTGTGCTTTGAGGGTACTGGAAGTCCTCCAAACACATAGAACTTCTTCGTGTTTATTTCATAGACCCACATGGCTCTTGCCCTCATTGCAACCAAATCTCCCAAACAATACGGTTTAGAGCAAACGCTCTATCTTCTGAGTAAGCCCTTTCTACAGCCAACAGGCCCAACATGGCCAAATTCCTTCAATGAGCCAAGTGAGCCCTTTCACCTCAGAGCTGCCTAGATTTTCTGGCCTTACATCCTTTGGGTTGTCTATCTGAAGTTCTTCGTGCACACATCAAGCATCTATGGACTGAACAGTCAGCAGTTTGGTGTAATAAAAGAAGTATAGCTAGGCCGGCTGGCACATACCTTTAATGCCAGCACCGGGAAGGCAGACGCAGCTAGATCCGAGTTCTAGGCTACTGTGGTCTACATGGTTACTTCCAGGCCATCCATGGCCATATATATATATATATATATATATATATATATATATATATATATATTGTGTGTGTGTGTGTGTGTGTGTGTGTGTGTGTGTGTGTGTGTGTGTAAATAGCAGTCCCCTAAGAGTGGAATGCCTGGTGAGCTAACAGCCATCTAGGTTTGTGGAAGTGCCCTGTGATGTCTGTACAAGGCTGCAATCTAGGGACAAATTTCTCAGAAATACTCTGCTGACACATGACCGTGCGTGGGTAAGCAAGACTTAATTCCTGGTTCGAGCACGTTGCCCTGAGCTTCAAGTCTCTGGTCCCAAGTTCCTCCTCTGTGCAATGGAATCACAGCATCGACTTTCCTTCAACTACCCTTTCCATTTCCTCTGCCTAACTTGTCTTTACATCTCCCTGCCTATACCTCTGTACCTCATTTTCAGCCCTAAATGCTAAATACCTCCTCCCTCCGGAAATGCTAATCCAAGTACAAGGATTTACAACAATTAACTGTGCTTCAGGTTGGTTGGATGAACTAAAGGAGGCTAATGAATGTGTTCTTTCCTGCAGTGGCAGCTGTCCAGCTTCTTCTACCATATTAGCATATTCCCATCTCCAGCCTCTCCATTCACATGCCTTCGAGGACTAGGGTTAGCAGAGTTGTACGATGCACTTATAAAGTCAGATACATTATTTAAAAGGTCATGATCAGCATTTGAGAGGGGAAGCAGAAGCAGAAATACCACAAATTGAGACTAACTTGGCAATGCAGTGAACTCCAGACCAGCATGAACTCCAGGGGAAAAAAAAAAAGCCTGAGCTCAAAAAGGAGCCAGGTGTAGCGGGGCACTGAGGGAGCAGAGACAGGTAGATCTCTGTGAGCTCAGATGTTGTCTACACAGTGAGCAAGGGCAGCCAGAGCTACAGAGAGAGACCCTGTTTCAGGAGCAGGGGAAGGACATGGCGGGGGTGTAAGAGTCCCAGCGTGGACCGCAGAAATCGGGTAGAACGCAGAAGGCGCTGCTGAAAGACCAAAGCTACACACAATGATGACTCCTGGTATTTCTGGCTCCCCAGAAATAGAACATAACCGGATCGGAATAACCGGCCTGTTGGCTCCTACAGCCAGGAAAAACTCCACAGCCTGCCTCTCCCGAGGATGGTGTGCCTAATGCTCATCTGTGAACTGAGGGAGCTGAGCAAGGTCTCTTACAGAGCAATCCCCGAGTCCATATTCTCCAGAGAACAGCCACCTGACACACTGAACACTTCTGACTCAGAGTTAGACCTCTTTGCTCATGTTGGTAAACCTCCTCTTTATGTGTCTTTGCTGCTCACTGGCTGGCCTCTCTGATGATCCCCTGGCTTAGGGCTCAAATTCAGGTGAAGAAACTGAAATTCCTGCCGTATAATCTGGTGTTCACCTTTCTTCTTGGGCCAACATGAAAGTATTGGGCTCGCCAGGCGGTGGTGGCACACGCCTTTAATCCCAGCATCAGGAGACAGAGGCAGCCGGATCTCTGTGAGTTCAAGGCCAGCCTGGTCAACAGATTGAGTTTCAAGACAGGCTTCAAAGTTACACAGAAAAACCCTGTCTCAGAAAAAAAAAAGAAAAGAAAAAAAGAAAGAAAGAAAGAGAGAAAGAGAGAAAGAGAGAGAGAGAGAGAGAAAGAGAGAAAGAGAGAGAGAGAGAGAGAGAGAGAAAGAGA
>CABHPP010137027.1:68195-85771 GCA_902168425.1 Peromyscus attwateri | reverse complement strand
GGGGAATTTCAGCAGGTTTGGAATGCACTTTAAGAGTGCCCCCTAGTGGTGCTTCGAGGAGTGGCGACTGCAGGGGGTACAGGCGGAAGCCAAGGGGCTACTTGGACAGCTGGGGTCTTCCTGGAGAGGTGGAGGGGAACGGGGAGAGGTGGGTGGACCTGGAGGTCCAGTTGATAGGCAGAGGAAGGGAGGGCCCGAGTCCTGGCAAGGAAAGATGGAGAAAGGAGCAGGTATGGTGGGAGAGATGCAGATAAAGGTCAGACCACGCTTTCCTCTGTTCAAGGTCAAATGCCACCACCTCCACGAGGCTGTAAACCACCTGACATTGTCCTTCCCCAGCTCTGCCCGTGCCTGGCTTTTTTGGGGGGGTGGGGGGTGGGGGGTCTTTTTAACTAAAGCAGCAGCCCTCACTTCAAAGGGGATGGTTCATTCCAGAGCTGAATAGGAGTAACCACAGCCCAAGAACAACAATCCAGGTTTCCCCAAGTAACATGCTCCAAGGAGGCAGCAATTCTGTGAATGGCTTATAGTGAGGGAGTAAAGAAAGTCATAAAGTAACACGCTTTTCAAATGCATTGAGTACATCAGGTCGGCAGGCGGCAACAGATGCATGGGGGTGGGGGGGCTCTGCTACAGGCTTGGGAAATATCGGACAGCACCCTTAGCCCTTTGGTTGGTGGCAACTAGGATTCTGTTCATATATTCCAAATATTTACCTAATGGTCACAAAAATGTCACATACAGAGGGGGACAATAAATGGCTACTGACAAGGCTAAAGATGAGCTGAGACAGTTAGACTCTGGACTCGCAACATCCCAACCTCTCCACACCACTGACGTTCCATCCAGTCAATCGGCCTTTGCCGCCACAGCTTCTTTCTAGGAATTCAGAAATAGTTCATAGTCTCATGTAACCAACACTGGCCTTGAGCTTACTGTAGAGCCAAGGATGCCTCTCGACTTCTGATCCTCCTACCTGTGCTTCCTGAGTGGTGAGGTTGCAGGTACAGACCACCAAACTGGGTTTATTCAGTGCGGGGATTAAACCTAAGGTTTTGAACATGCTAAGTGAGCACTCTGACCCCAGCTCTGCCTCGGAAGTCCTAGGTGACGTGCACCTGCTCTCTGAGTGCAAGACAGAGGACAACCTGGCCCCTACGGCCAGACATGTCTCTAGAAGAGTGTCCTCACTCATCATCATCAAGTGTCTTGTGAGGTAGCTCAAGCTTTGGAACGAGGCTGGAAAGCAAAGACAATAAACGGTACCCACCTCCTCCGTGTGAGCGACCCTGAGAGGCTTCACTGTAGAGCAGGGGTAAGCTCTAAACCTGGACCCTGATTCTGCATGTGCCCAGAGCCATGGGCTGTCAACAGACTGGAGTTTTAGGTTTCTTCTTGCAAAAGCCACCATGCGGTGTGGCCGAGCAGAACATGAAGGAACACATGTAAAGTTCTGGGCACTGAGCGCTCACTGAGTAACAGTGGCTAGCCCTTTTGGACTGTTTTCTCTGCTGCAGGCAATGATCTAACCACACTCACAGATATCAACTGATATCATTACTGCCACACAAGTGTGTGTTAGAGTTCTCCAGAGAAACAGACCAACATGATGTGCATATAGAGAAAAAAAATTATTTTTGAAATTGGCTCATGTGACTTTGGAAGCTTAGTGAGCACCAAGTCTGTGATAAGGGAGGGCAGGCAGGAGCCTGGGAACCAGCTGTAGTCAAGTCCAAAGGCAAGCTACAGCAGGGGCGTAGGGGCGTGCGTGCGTGCGTGCGTGCGTGCGTGTGTGCGTGCGTGAGTGTGTTCCATTAAGGCCTTCAACTTATTGGATAAGGCCCACCCACATTAGAGAGGGTAATAGGATTTATTCAGGGTTCACTGATTTAAATGTTAATTTCATTAAAAACAAACAACATGATAGAAACACACAAATGAAAAGCCCTCACCAAGCACCATGGCCCATCTAAGGACATTCAAAGATAATGGTCTAAAGAAAAACAGTTAACCACCGCAAAGTGGATGTAAATGTCCCTAATTTACAAAGACAGACTAGGTCTCGAGAGGGAGGAGTCTCCCATGAGTCACAGGGGAAAGAGCCTGGCTCCAGCCTGCCATTTTAACCATGACATTAAGTGGCCATTACCATAAGCATACTAATGTAAATTAAATTTCCTCATCCATCCTTTTCCTGAATGGAGATGGAAGACAGAGAAACTGAGGAGGCAGCCTGAGTGGGGCGTGGGGAGTGGGCAGGACCCCTAACTTAAATCAGGAGGCCCACAAGGATAAAGGCTATCCACTACTGTTATAGTATCATACAGTACTATATAGGGTATTATACACACATTATTACACAGTATTATGATTTTATTATGTGCTAAGGGCTGTCCTCTATTACATGAGACAGGATTCTCATCATTATTGTTTTAAGCATAATGAAGAAACCGCAACAAAACTTCCCAAAGCCCAACAGGAAGCTGGAGTTCCGCATGAATGAGTGCGCTGGACTTGGAGAGGTTCAGGGCAAGTGTCTTGGTTATCACAACTCCAGTTTTGCCCCTCCAGTTCTCCCTTGGGGCTCTGGCCAGCAGTGTTGACGACAAAACTTTTCAGGCTCCTCACCCCCCTTTTCACAAGAAGAAATGCCCTTCTGCTGCAGTGCATTCCCGAGATACCCTGGCACAGCTGTCAGTCATGTGTACACCACATCCTACCCCACAACTAAGTACACAAGCATGCTTGCACAGGCTTTGGCCTATAGCACACAGAGGACACCCAGCCTATGCACAGTTATCAGCAGGACCACCCAGGTCCGCACAACCCAACACATGGCCTCCCACATCCAGACACAAGATAGCATTTGTACACCCAACACATCCAAACCTATATTTACAAGGACACAGAATACAATTACTTCCACCTCAATTCCCACCCATAGCGGCGGCAGGCAAGCCTCTACTTGGCCCACAGCCCCCCCCCCCCCACATTGAGATATAGGGGCCTTGAACACATCCCCAAGGGTCAGACTCTTCAGGAGACTGTTCATGACGTCCCACCACAACACACACAGGAGACACACGTGCCAATGTAGCTCGCTCTGTCTGCCTCAGCCCTGCACCCCAAAACTCGCCACACTAACTATAAAAGATCATCCTCCCCCAACTAACTACACCCCACCCACACCCAGGCATGTGCCATTTGGGAAAGCCTCCCCCACCCAGAACGAATCTTCTTTGACCCTCCAGGACAGCGCCAGAGAACAACCTCGTTCTTGCTTGGGGAGCACCTACACCTGCCGCTCCCCCCGCCCCTCCCCGTCGTCCCTCCCCCGCGCGCCCACGACGTCTCTGCAAGCCACTCTCGGCTGCAGCAGACCCCCACAACCTTGAGCAGCGCAAGCTCACAGCTGGGGGGGAGTTCAGGCCAGTGGTAAGGTGCAGCAAACCCAAGTCTCTCAAGAGCAACCAACCCCTTCTCAGTCCCCTCTCACTTTCCCACGCAGAAGACCCTGCGTATCCACAAACTCTTCCAGCGCAGCGCGAAGGATGAACGGGAAAGCCACAGTAATACCCAGCAGTGGCTCCTGCAGATGAGGTGCAGGATCCGGTTGCAGATGCTGCAGGGGCTTAGGCCCTTTCCGAGACACCCCCTACCCCATGCACCCTACTCCCATCAAGGAGTCAGAGGGACTAAGGAGGAGAATGAAGGTGTGAGTGGTAGAGAACTTAGAGAGGAAGGGACAGGGAAGGGGCAATGGATGCGTCCCCTGACAGGCAGGACCACAGTGCCGCAGGCCGGGAAGACATTCCCCCCTCCCCCGAAAGTCCTGCGCAGGATCTGAGGGACGCGTGCATGCAGCTGGGAGGTCAGAAAGAAAAGCGCCGAGACTCCCTTACCTGATTTCCTCTTGGAACTGCCATAATCTCTGAAAAAGAAACAACAACAAATAGACATGGTTAGGGCGGGCGGGGGCACGGGGCTGCAGCTATGGGGGCGCCCACCGGCGGGCTGCGACCGCTCCCGGCGCCTCTGCTCATGTGATGCGGCGGCTCCGCGAGCCGCGCGCTCCGCAGTTGCACGCACTGCGCGTTGCGATACCCGCCCGCCGCCCCGGCAGTCCGGCCTCCCCAAGGCAGGACCAGCCTCCTCGCCCCGCCCTGCCGCTCCGCAGCCCGCACCCCGACCGCGCCCCAGCCTGCCCAAAGGGGCTCACCTTTCCCTAATCCTCAATAGATTCGAGAGAGCTATCAGATTCCAGTGGGCCTGCCAAATAGGGAAACTGAGGCTACCAGGAGGGTGGGTGATCGCTAGAACCCAGGCTCTGACCATTTTGCGTTGCTAGCCTGGTAGCGACTTCCCCAGCACGCTTTCATTTCTGCAATTAGTTTGACCCTTTGATTCAATGCTGCTCTCCCCCACCCACCCACAGCGCCCTTAAGGCACACTAGCTGCTTTAAACCACTCCATCTTTTGGGACTGACACAAGTAATGGGCAAACATGGCCTGCAGGAACATAGCACCTGTAGTTCTTTCTCTTTAAAGGCTGACACTGGGCCTTCTCTTCTGGGCACTCTGCAGAGGTACCTAGGAAGCTGGGAGTGGTGGGAATGGAGACTGAGCTTTAAAGGGAGCACTGGGTGCTAATCTGTCACTTAAAATAACTGCTGGTACCCATAGTCATATAGCCCCTCCCACCTTCCTTCTGCCCAGTTCTGCTCTCCGGGTTCCGTAGACCTAACACTCAGTATCAGGCAGAGGCAGACCCCCCCAAAGCTGGCTGTTCCTTCTGTACCTTCCATTCATTCCCCCAGTCTCCTGGAATTCCTAAAATCTGCATTCTGATAATGCTCAAGGAACAGCACAGAAGCCAGCCTGGGACTTATCTGGAGACAAGAGGAACTGCCCTCCTGGTCCCTGAGGACCAAAGAAAATGCCACTTGCTACCTATTTTTGGCCAAGCAAACTAGCTAGCTGGATCTGCTCCCTGGAGGAGGGTCCCATTGAGAAGGGCAGGCAGGCAGCCCATAGGGAGAGACTCTCAGATTCAGATCCCTGAGATCATGAAGGAATGGCCTTCGGCAACAGGAAAGGCGATTGGCCTACATAGGCAGGGGTGCAGGCCCTGCCCCCACTCCATCCGGCAGGGCCTGCGAAGCTGCACTTGTTGTTTCTGTTGAGATAGCCTCACTATGTAGTCCAGGCTGGCCTTGAACTTTTGCATGCCTCTGCCTCCTGAGGGCTGGAATGAACGACATGTGCCTCCCCTCCTTCTTGTCCAGTTTGGAAGCCCCCAGTGAATGAGATGAGGCTCATTCACTGCCCAGCATCACCCATTGTGAGGAAGGGCTTGTGGTTCAGAAGTCCCCGGGAAGAATAAAAGCTGCAGGCCCCGTGGGCAGAGGCTGCACTGTTAGGAAGGGTGGAGAACAGGGCTTGGTGCACAAATGTGTATCTCTCAGAGGGCGGGCTCTCATCCTGTTCCCTTGATGTGCTGGCTAGTTTTATGTCAACTTGACACAAGACAGAATCTTCAGAGAGGAGGGAGCCTCAACTGAGAAAAGGCCTCCATAAGATCAGGCTGCAGGCAAGCCTGTAGGGCATTTTCTTAATTAGTGATTGATGGGGGAGGGCCCAGCCATGGTGGGTGGGGCCATCTCTGGGATGATGGTCCTGGGTTCTATACCAAAGCAGGCTGAGCAAGCCCTGACAAACAAGTCAGTAAGCAGCTCCCCTCCACGGCCTCTGCATCAGCTCCTGCCTCCAGGTTCCTGCCCTGTTTGAGTTCCTGTCCTGACTTCCTTCAGTGATGTGGAAGAGTGAGCCAAATAAACCCTTTCCTCCCCAATTCACTCTGGTGTTTCATGAGGAATAGTACCCAAACGAGGACACTTGCTGAAGCAGGAAAGCTGGCAGAGACTGAGCCCTAGCCCGCCTCGCAGTGCCCCCTGGATGTTCAGATGTAGGGAGAACTCCCAGCAGGGAAAGGATTATTATGTAGTGGCTGTTTCCTACCCAGAGAGGAATTCTTTTCCCAAGATTTTCCACCGAGGCTGACCAAGGGGAAGGGCGGGACATGGCTGGCAATTCAGAGCCACCATTTTCCCAAAGGCCTTGCTGGGTTCTAGAACTCCACAGTCCACTGGCCATTCCCAAGGCTGCAGGAGCGGCTCCCTCGCTTCCATGGCTACCTTCTCCATGCTGAAGGCTGCCTGAGACTGACTTTGAGTCAGCAGCTCCGCCGAGGAGGCAGGCAATCTTTCCTCATGGACAGAGGAACGAAGGAATGAGGCATGTCACCAAGCACCACACTGGTGAAGCTCAGGCTGACCATCCGATAGAATCATCTAGAAAGCTGGCTAGAAATCCAGGGTGGAGTCACCCACACCTACTTGGTTGTCTTGTGTTTCCAACAAGCTTCCTTGGGATTCTGAGGCTGGGCCAGGGTTGCGTAAGCACCGGGCCCCAGCCACTCCCTCAGGATAGTGGTGTGAAGTAGGAGCAATGTGTTCGAATTTCCCAAAAGGCTTACAGACAGAACCCCTGGCCTTGTCCCACCATCGGAGCCTGCAGCCCTCCACCCAGGGTTCCTGGATCTCTCTCCCTGTAAGTGCTACGTTCTCTCCTTTCAGGTGAGAAGGGCAAGGCCAAAATCAGTCAGTGAGTGGCTGTGGTTGGGTTGGGCCCCAAACCGGGAACCCTGGTTGAGCTCTGAGGCTACACACAAACTCTCAAGCCCCACCCTCCTGGAGCTGTGGGTGCAGGAGTAGAAGGCAGAACCCTGGGGCCTGACAAACACCTGGGTAGAAGGGGACACTGGGTCTTGACAGTGGGGGCAGCTGGGTCACAAATGAACTAAGGTAGGGTGGCAGTTAGAGGAATCCATAAGGTGCCTGGCCTCCAGCCCAGGAAGGCTCTGCCCTAATAGGAAATTCTCCGAGGTTTCCAGTCGGGCACCTTTCAGCAAAGCCACTTGGTATTTTTAACTGCTGAATGTGCTGAGAAGCAGCTTAGGTATCTGGGACTCCCCCATCCCTCACATACCAGACTACGAAAAGGCAGGACTCCCCCACCGCAGGCACACCCACCTCTCAATCAGTTCTGGCCTGACAGGAGAGCGGGGACCCTGTGTTGGGGTCAGATTCCCCCCTCACTCAATTGGGGTCTTCCGTTGGTGATGAGAGTCGCTGCCCCGACAACGCTCCCCTCCCTGGAAGTCACAGTCTAGCCTGCCTCTGACCTGCTGCTGAGTCACTAAGTCCCAGGGAGCCACAGGAAGGAGCAGAGGAGGGAGGGCAAGGCTAGCATCTCCCTTTCGTGATGCCAGGAGCTAATGTAATTGGAAAGGCCTCCCAGGCTCCATCAGGCTGTCGAGCCATTTAGCTGGCCAGGGGTGACTAAGACAACCGTCACGGGCTGTACTAAGAAAACCGGAACACGGTACTGGTGGGGAGCACACTGAGGCTGGTGTTCCCCCGTGGCCCACAGGGTGGGCCATAAGAGAGAAGGCTGAGTTCCCCCTTCAGCTCTCTAGCTGTGTCTGCAAAAGGAGAGTCACACTGTTCATCTCTGGGCCCTTTCTGGGGAGATGCAGTTGAGCTCACGTGAGGCCAAAGCCTCTGGTTCAAAGCTAGGCTGCTTGCTGTGGTGGTGACCCTGAACTACCTCAGTCCTGAACTTCTCTACCCAGAGGACAAGGCCAGCCACGGCCAGTCAGTCACAGAATGAGGACAGCCACAGAACCAAGGCTTTGGGGAGGATGGAGTATACAGTGTTGTTGCACAGACTATTCTGGAAGCCAAGCAACAGCCACCCCTGGGAGTTCAATGAGTGAAGGACCCAACCAGTACGTGCAGCACCTTTCTGTGGCCTGGGGTCCCCAGGGTGAATAAAAAGGAGAAAGTCAGCTGGGCATAAGCATTTATTTCTCTCCGTCTCCTGTGTGTGGATACGTTGTAACCAGGGGCTTCAAGATAAGGCCCTGGACTTGTCCCACCATCATGGACTGTACCTGTGAGCCCAAAGAAACCTTTAAACTGCTTTTTCTGGGGGATTTTATCACAGCCTGAGGAAAAGTAAAACAAAACAGTTCCTCTCCCTATACTACACTCTTGGAGATTCCTAGCATTTGGTCTTCAGTGCTGAGGCAGATGGAGCTGATGTTAACCCACTTTACAGATGGGGAGACTAAGGTCCTAAGGGAGCAAGAGGCGGGATCCCCGGGATCCTGGGGTTAGACAGATAGTCCTGACCTACAATGTTCCAGTGGGACTGCACCAGGGCCTAAGAACTGGACTGCAAAAAGAGGACACACCACCAGCCGGCTTTGGACTCTTGCTGGGAGAAGGAGGTGGTCACCCTTGTCCATCAAGGTTATCAGCGTGAAAGGGAAGCCAGGAAGAGTAGCTGAGGCAGATGAGAGAAGAGTTAGGGAAGTTAAGTTCTGAGGTGGCCGTGAGGAAGGTTGCTGTATCCTTGGTAGGCAGAATCTGGCAGCAGCCCACAGCCTCCTTTCCTCTCTCCTTCCTTCCCATCAGTGAGCGCCTTGGCACGGGAGCACAGGCTCACACTTCCATTCCAATGCTGTCTGCTGGCTGACTTTGGCTGCACGGCCTGGGGTGCCCGTCTGCAGGTCCGTGGCTGCTGCTAAGATCTGCTCAGGAGAAGCAGACTCCATGGCAGATGGCTGGCTTGGGGTGACTTTGAGAGCTAGGACACAGGCACTCCTTAGACTAGGTGGACTGGGAAGATTGCATCGGATATAACCTTGGCTGAGGAGGGCTCAATCTAGTCCAGGAGAGACTGTGGTGATCCCAACCACTCATCATCCTGTAAGCTTTGGAAGCTGCTGCTGTGTGACCTTAGGGTCCTTATAGGCCAGCACGAGGGAACCTGGTTCACAGGTCTGTGGTGCAGGTCTGTGATGCAGGTGGGTACCAACGGTACACAATCCAAGGTAGGAGCTAATATTCCCAGACAACCAACACGCCAAGCACCACAGAGATCCTGGGCTGAAGGAGGGTACCCTCAAAGACAAGGCCCTTTTAATCCCAGGACAGGACAGGAACAAGGGGGAATGCTCTAGAAACAGGGACAAGCAGCTCACAACAAAGGAAAAAATGGATCTGGCAGTGTGTGAACAGGTGGTCTGGTGAAGGGCCAGGATGGATGGAGTTTGAAGGTCCAGCTGTGAAATCCAGGAGGGATCAGGGGCAAGGGGGACATGCTCCGAGTCCAGCTGGAGGGAAACTTTTGGGACTAGGAAAGGTAGATAACTAGAAGATGGAGGCAGGAGAAAGGCTGTGACAGTGTGGCCCTAAATCAACTAACCTAGTTCTGGGCTCCGCTCTGCCATCAGGATTGGTGGCCTGGACAAGCCACTTTAAACTCTTTGTTTTTTGTTGGGTGTTGTAGAGCACCCTGTATTTGCTAATTGGAAGACAGGGGAAAGAGAATTGGGATCAAAAAGCTTTTTTAAGTAATTAAAGAATGCTGGGGTGTTTTTTTGGAGGCAGTCTTATGTAAGCTAGGCTGGCCCTTAAACTCACTATGTAGCTGAGGATGACTCTGAACTCCTGATCCTCCCGTCTGTGCCTGCAAAGTGCTGAGATCACAGGGGCACCTACCATTCCCAGCGCCTACCATTCCCAGCGCCTACCATTCCCAGCGCCTACCATTCCCAGCGCCCTACCATTCCCAGCGCCTACCATTCCCAGCGCCTACCATTCCCAGCGCCTACCATTCCTATCGCCCTACCATTCCCAGCGCCTACCATTCCCAGCGCCTACCATTCCCAGCGCCTACCATTCCCAGCGCCTACCATTCCCAGCGCCCTACCATTCCCAGCGCCTACCATTCCTATCGCCCTACCATTCCCAGCGCCTACCATTCCCAGCACCTACCATTCCCAGCATCCTGCCATTCCCAGCCAAACTAACGCTTTTCAAGTTAACAAGCCTTCATTTGTCAGTGAGCGCTGAACTTGCTGTGACAGATCTCACCAAGCGCTTCTAAGGGGTAGAACTGACTAGAAACCATTCAAGTCATTTATGGTTAAGGGTGTTTTGTGAAATGTCAGTTTCAGTAATCTGTTTGTCTGTCTACCTGTTTGTCTGTCTGTCTCCCTGTGTTGGGTTGTAATGTGAGATCTTCTTCTTCTCCTCTTCTTTTTGTTTTTTGTTTGTTTTGTTTTGTTTTGTTTGGAGGCAGGGTTTCTCTGTGTGACCTCCCTGACTATCCTGGAACCCACTCTGTAGACCAGGCTGGCCTCAAACTCACAGAGATCCACCTGACTCTGCCTCCTGAGTGCTGGGATTAAAGGTGTGCGCCACCACCGCCCGGCTTGAGATGCGTTTCTTAATTGGCAGGGGTATTTTAAAAACACTGATGAGTTCTCTGGGCTTCCATTCCTCCACTTCTAGAAGGAGGCTACTCGGAGTAGCAGACAGAGCTGCTGCGAGACTCCGATTCTGCAAGAGAGGCACAGAGAAAGAAGGAACATGTTCTTCTAGAAGCCAAATGAGAGTATCTGAGCAAAGGGGACCCCGGGTCAGCTGAGGTCTGCAGAGCTCTGGGAGCTGTCTACCACCTCCCACCCCATAGCCTGGAGCTGGGTTTCTGTTCTGACTTTTGAAAGCTTTTGCACAGCATGGTCTCAAGAGGCAGCGACCTCCAGGCAAAACAGAGGGAGCATGGATGCCATTCTATGCCCCCATTTGTGTCCTGGTCTAAATTGCTGCACTGAAGGCTCTTGTGTCCAACAAGAATCTGGCCTTTCTCCGCAGGGCTTGCCTTTTCCAGGGTTCTGAGAATGGGCCCCATTGTGACCATGTGGATTGCCCAGAGAGGCCAGATTCCTGCTCTGGGGGGAAAAGCTGAATTCCTCGGGGGAAGAAAGGGGTCTTGGGTCCTCCAGCCTATGTCCTAGAGGGGCTGGATGCTACAGCCATCATAGACCTCAGAAGACACCCCCCCACACAGAGAGAGACAGATTTTGCTTTGTCTCCTGAGCTTCCCAAAGAGTCTCTGCTGCTCTCTCCACAGAGAAAGTCCAAGTGCTGTCTGCCTGCCTCCTCTGGCTTGTCCCACCACAGTGGACACGGGCCCTGCTGTGGCCAACGCTCAGGCCTGGCTCCACAATGTCTGGGCCTCAGAGCAACGAGTGAGGAGAGAGATGGGTTCAAAGCCCGGTCCGGCCATCTGCCGGCCACTCTGTAGCTCCCTGAACCTTCAGTTATAAAGGAGCTAAACCAATTCTTGCTTTGCCAAGTCATGGGGGTCAAGATGGACAATGTGCAAAGCTCTGAGCATGGCATTCGGCTAAGGTGGAAAAGACTGGAACATGGAAAAGAGTCCAACTGAAAGCGTGGGCTCACAAGAAGGGTTTGATCTGCGGGGGGGTGGGGGAGGGTGGTGGTGGCCCCCCTGGTGGCAACAGAGCTGTAAGACCCTGGCCCCATCACACATGATGCCAACTTAGGGTCATGAGCACAAACAGACCTTGATTCTTCCTATGCACCTTCCAAGGAGTCCCACCCAGCGGAAGACTCTGACAAGCCGTCTATGGACGAGGCCAGAAGAAGAATCACAAAGCTGAGCTCCTAGGAAAGGGGACGTGGGGCAGGCCCACTGCCACGGAGTAGTACAAGTTCCCCCTTAGGGTACCTGACACCGTGTTGCCGACTTTGCCGGCCACCTCTTGGCCATAGGTGATTCATGGATTTCTAAAAGATACAGAAGAGTCAGAGACAAAATACAGAGATGGGGTTCAACTATGAAGTCCCCATAGAGGATGTCAAAGAGGCCCTTCCATGTTTGGAGGCATTCTCTGTCCTTTGTTCATGTATCCTACATCCATCCATCCTCCAACTGTCATCCATGTTCCATCCATTTTACATTATCCACCACCCACCCTTCCATGTCCATCCATCAATCACCCATTCATGTCCATCCGTCAACCACCCATCCATGTCCATCTGTCAACCACCCATCCATGTCCATCTGTCAGCCACCCATCCATGTCCATCTATCAACTACCAATCCTTCTTCCATCTTCTACCCTTCATCTATCACACATCTGATATCTATCCAGCGTCCACTCTTCACCCACATCTTAACTGAGAGGTTGTCATGGACTTGTTCTCATGCCTGAAGCAGGAGTGTGGCCAAAGAAACACTGCCTTGCCTTAAAGTGCACACCATCTAGTTAGTAAGTGAAGACAAACATCTAAGGAAAGAAAGCAAAGAGAACTCTAATTGTGATTGGATACCATAAAGCTTTGTCAAGAGTTTACTGTGTGGGGCTGGAGAGATGGCTCAGAGGTTAAGAGCACTGGCTGCTTTTCCAGAGGTCCTGAGTTCAGTTCCCAGCTACCACATGGTAGCTCACAACCATCTGTAATGAGATCTGGTGCCCTCTTCTGGTCTGCAGGCAGAATAATACTGTATACATAAAAAATAAATCTTAAAAAAAAAAAGTTTACTGTAAAGAATTCCCGGGGGGGGGGGGGGGGGTCAGAGTGGCCTGGGGTGGTCTGGGAGAGCTGCTTGGAAGAGGGAGGCACTGGGGCTTTAGAGCAGACAAGAGGAAACTTGGGGTGATGCGGTGCATGAACACGAGGCAGGGCAGGGGCAGAGGCAGGGCAGGGGCAGGAAGGGATTCTCGAGGAGGACCACAGTAGCTAGTGACTTCTTTACTGACCAGCTCTTCCCTACAGCTCTTGTTGTGGAGAAGTTTCCTCCTAGATTGAAACATTCCATCCTGCAGAGATGCTCCTTCAGACAGAAAACAAGGAACTCAAAGAGCTTCAGGAAGTTCCTGAAACTGACCAGACTCACTAGGCCCCTCCCTCCAAGAGTAAACAGTAAAGAGAGCCACTCTCAGACAAGCCAAACCACAAACAAGAAAGATATTGGGCAAGCAGCCTGGAGCCACCTAAAAGCCATTCTTCAACCTGTTGAGCTGCCTGAAAGCTGCTTCCAGCTTTGTGTGCTGTCACCCATGCTGGGATGTGCTTTGGTGATGCAGCTGTCTTTGAGTCATTTCTGCTCCTGTAAGTAATCCCTCAACCACATTTCTGTAACCCCAATAAAACACACTGGTTCACAAAGTTGGACTATGGTAGTATCTGTCATGGGCTCACTATCTGGGGTGAATAGATAATGGGTTCTGTCTCCTCAGGAAAAAAATCTGTCACACACAGCTCTGAATGTCATTATTTCCAAAGTGGTGAGACTCAGAGGACACACCTCCCTGGAGGGAGAAAGAGTAAGTGAATGGGCATAATAAAGAATCGAGTTAGCTTCCAGGCCCAGTTCAGCTCAACCCTCCTTCCTCTCCATCTCCACTGCGGGCCACTCTGCACTGGCCCAGTGGATATCCGGATGGAGGCTTTTCAGGGGAGCCAAGATCCACAGGCAGGCTGTTAACAGCATCTGGGACAGATGTGGCCAAAGGTGGGCACTGAGGGAAGATGGGGAGGTTAGGGTTGCTAGAGAGGACAAGCCTGGAAGGGATGTGGGAAAGTAGCCAGGGTGAAGTGATTGGCCATTTTCACAGACAGGAAGAAATTCAGGCTCTGTGGGTAAAGCCACTTTGCCAAGACCACAGGACTGCTGGGTCACAGAATTGGGCCCCCAAGACATCTGGGATATGGCTGCTGTTCCTACTGCTTTCCTAGTCCCCAGGAATCCATCCCCTCTGCTGTGAGCCCGACAGGCCTCTTGGGGGCTCCTGGATCCCAGGCAACAGGAATGAATGCCAAGTCTAGATGTCTTCACTGTGGCAGGCCAAGAGGCGGACTTAATGAGGCAGCTCCACAAAGGGGCAGGCGGCCGGCCGCCACATTGCACACAGTGGGCTCGAAATGCAGGCCAGGGGCTCACAGCCAAGGGCCTGTGTTGCTGGGGAAACTTGGGGAAGAGCCTCCCCAGGGCAGCTTGGGGGCTTCCCAATGACCCAACAACTGTGTGTGTGCTACATTTCTGAGCATGCCGAAGTGGAAAAGACTTGCTGGAACTCTGATGGACCCCAACGGCCGGTCCAGCATTGGGGTCGTAAGACCTAGGTTTCAGGTCTAGCTTTGCTGGAACAGGCAATACCAGCCTTTTCTGTGCCCCAGTTTCCAGGATTAAACTGGGTTCCATCAGTTCTAGGTCTCATACAGACCTGCCTCCCTCAGGCTCTGCCTAGACAGGGGCAGGTATGGTGATATTTTCTTTTGTACTAAAATGTTATTTGTATGTTAATAAATAAAGTTGCCTGGGGGTCAGAGCTATTAGCAAGCCATAGGAAAGCAGGGCGGTGGTGGCGTACGCTTGTAGTCCCAGCACTTGGTAGGCAGAGTTAGGTAAGTCTCTGTGTGTGCAGGGATACAGCCAGCATTGGATACACATGCCTTTAATCTCAATACCAACCATAGAACACCTGGAGGTCTTAACAGACAGGCCATGATGAGGTGGTCATGTGGTTGGGTTTACAACCAATGAGAAGGCAGAACAGAAACTCTATATAAAGACTTTAACACAGGAAGTAGCTTCTCCTTCGGAGAGGTAGGACCACCGCAGGAGGAAGGGTAAGGTTTTAGCTCTTAGCTCTGACCTCTTGGCTTTCTTCCTTGCATTGGTTCTGTGTTTTTTTTATTTAATAAAATGGTTGGTTACATCTACAGGCAGGAATGGTGGCAGGCACTACTGAGCCACCCTCCCCATCCCCAGTAAAGACTGCTTTCTCAAAGGTGGGGGGACTTTGAAGAATCCATCATTAGTGTCAGCTTCCAAACCATGTCCTTGTCCTGGACAGTGCCTGTGTGGTCGAGGTGCTCAACCCCATTTTATACAGGTCTATCAGAAGGCTGCTCCCCACCACAGCCCTCCCTGTAGATGGGCCCCAAGGATTCTCCAAGGTTCCTGCCCTCCCGGACCGGGAATCTTGGAATCTGTTAGACCTCTTCCTGCTCAGCCACTGTACCTGGCACACTAGCAGTTCAGCCTGGGCGTGCTGGCCTCTTCCAGGCGGCACCGACCTCAAGCCCTGAGGCAGCGCCAGTCTAGTCTCTGCTAGGTAGGGGTCAACCTTCTTGGTAGCACCAACTAGCTGCTCTTCTCAGTATCTGCTGAGTACCACTGGATGCCAGTGAGGACCCACTGGGTGCCGGGCTCCAGGGCCTCAGGTTGAAAACCACACACTCACTCCTTGCCTCTGGGGAATGGAGGACCTGGGGACGAGAGCAGGGAGGAAGATGCCGAGGTGGCCGTGACAAAGAAGGGAAGAGAGGAAAATCGGGGTGAGGGGCTGAACGGAGAGGAGAGTAGGGTGAGAGGGCCCTGAGGTTAGAGCTGGGGAGGTAGGCTCCCCAGGAATAGGTCCCTGGTGGGGTTTAGAGAGTTACTCTTAGCACAGTGGAAGGTCACCCATGTCTTGCTCACTCAGACCTTTGGAGCACCCTCCCATTGCTGTGTGCCAGTGGGCTGTGTGGGCTGAAGGGGTGCTGGGCACTCCTGCAGTCAGGCGGGCCAGCCTGTGGATGGAGCTATTGCTTCCTACAGAGTCGACACTATTAACGCTGGCTGTCTCCCTCCTCCCCGCTGGTGTCCTCTCCCAAAGGAACTGCAAGAGGTGGGTGTGACAGACGACAAGCCAAGATACCATCTCTCTTGGGATTACTTTGTCTCAAGTGGTATTCACAACAAGGTCCTTGGAGTCACTAGGTCTGGACCCGATGGTACACAGACATACATGCAAGCAAAATACCCATAAAATAATTAATAATATAATAATAATAATAACAATAATAATAATACGAGTTTCAAAGAGAGTGGTAAAAATGCTCTGAAACTGGATTGCGGTGATGGTCGCACAACTGGAACTGTGCCACTAATCATCAAATCAGTCGTCCACTTAAAGCAATTTGAAAGGCTGGCTGCAGCTTAGTGGTAGAGCACTCGCTGAGTACACGCAAGGTCCTGGGTTCCATACCCAGAACCATAAGAAAAAAGTGAATTTGATAATATGTAAATTATACACCATTAAGGTCATATGGGAGAACCCCCGCCCTCTGACCCTCACCATTGAGCTAGGCTCTTCAGGCTAACAGCCTGTCAGTGGAGATTCTAGGCTGGGTGGGAAGTCACCTGGACACACTCCCGAGCTTCCAGGAACAGGCTCCCTGTGGCTGACAGCACCCACCAGAGGGCGCCCATCCTCAGAGCGTCATCTCAGAGCAAGGCCCAGGGGCTCTGGAGGCCAGAGGAAAGGTATCCAGAAGCACCTTTAGGGTCTCCATAGACATGTGCCTTCTGGATGGGGGTATAGCCAGTTGCCTTATCTGTAGAAGGGATCACTAGCTTCACAGAATACCAATAGTTAAAACGGAACCATTGCAGGTGGCTATAATACTCTGTGTCACCACCAGGTGGCAAAAGATACACACACAGATGGGAAGTGAGGCAGATTCCAAGCATCCCAGTTAGGCTGGTGCTCAATCAGCTTACAGACTTCTAAGGGAAATGATCATGGGGTTTTCACAGAGCTTGTCCCTTGATCTGGGGTTGTGCCTATTGGTTTTCCAGTTCTCACTGCCATTAGACGGGAGTTATTGCACACTTGGACCACTGCAATACCACCTACTTCTGACACAGGATATCCGAGCCAAGGGGAACCCAGAGATCCCAGATTCTGTCACCATATCTGATGCTAAAGTGTCAATGTAGCTAGTTACTGCCTTGCACCCACCTCCTCTCAGAACGCTTCTTCCTAAGGCTCATTCGGAGACAGCCTCTTTCCTGAGGTTTTCTGTGACTTCCTCTGGCCTGGGTGCCTCCTGCTACCTACTTGAGTAGCTTGCTCTACCTCAGTCTGGTCTTGAATGCCCTCTCCTTATGGAAGCCTCTGGCCACATGACCACGCTAGCCTGTCGCTGTGGGTAGCCCTGAACTTACGAACTTACACAACTTCTCCCTGCCCCACTGGATTGATCAGCAGCTGTCACTATTACCGGGGCCTTGGGACCCACAGTTCTTAGGGGCCACGTGGGTGGAGGAGGAGCTGGGGTTCGGCTGGCACCCGTGATGCTCTGATACCTTTCACAGGGTGAACCCATCCCGTGTGCGCTTTCCTCCCTCAAACCTTGAGTTCCCTTGGCAGGGACTAAGCCGCGCCTCAGACTTCAGCGCCCGGCCTCACACTGTAAATGGTCAACTGGTGGTGAGCCTCCTGTCTGGTGTCAGCAGAGAAGGCCAGCCACAGGAGCCTGAGACCCAGTTAAAGTTCAGTTCTGACTGGACTGCCCCTGAGAGGTCACCATCCAGGGAGTTACATACAGAGTAGCCAGCAATGGTGAGAATAAGGCTTTGGGGTCTGAGGGGAAAGGGGCTCACCTATCCAGCTGGAGATGGCTGCAGGGCGGAGCTCACCTATCCAGCTGGAGATGGCTGCAGGGCGGAGCTCACCTATCCAGCTGGAGATGGCTGCAGGGCGGAGCTCACCTATCCAGCTGGAGATGGCTGCAGGGCGGAGCTCACCTATCCAGCTGGAGATGGCTGCAGGGCGGAGCTCACCTATCCAGCTGGAGATG
>CABHPP010137027.1:14523-53758 GCA_902168425.1 Peromyscus attwateri | reverse complement strand
GGAGGGAGGAAGGGAGAGAGAGAGAGAGAGAGAGAGAGAGAGAGAGAGAGAGAGAGAACACTAACCAGAGAGTACACTGGCATCTATTAAAACTTGTGTGAATAAACAAATGTGTATTCCAGATGCCACCACGCTCAAAACTGATTCAAGCCATACTCAAAAGAAATTCAAAGAAGCAAACCTCCTACCTCCAGCAAACACCACCCTATGGTCCCTCCAGCACTTAACTCCTAAGCTGGCAGAAGTAGTTTAACCAAGCATTTTATAAATATGGATGCATTTCGAAAGGGGCGGAGCCTCAGCTGTGAGTCCTAGGCCCTCTGCCCCAGACAGTGGTCCAGCCCAGGAGTGATCTCTCCAAAGCAGCAGTCACTCCACACCTCCCACCCCCAGCCGGGAAACACCAGGCCTGGGTTTTGTACCAACATCTTACTCCAAAGGTGATGGAGGCCTCAGACGACACCTCCCTTCCCCGAGCCCCAGCCTTACCCTGCAGTACTCATCGATAGGTTTCAGCCTCTTCACTGCCACGTCCCGAATGTGGCTTCTCCGGAACAGGATCTTGCCTGGAAGAGAGAGGCTAGTGAGCTGAGCGGTTCTGGCTGAGGCTGCTGTGGAGATCCTCTCATCCCCTCACCTCTTGGATTTCCAACTGGTTCCCACCTACACCACCTCAGCCCACTGCCAACAAAGCAAGAGAGAAGCTATCACCTCTGTTGGGGGGCAAGAAGCGCCTGAGGTTGAGGGCCCAGGGCCTCTCCCGGGAGGCTGCCATCTTGGGCATCTATGAAGAACCTGGTCAACTCACCTTGTCTGGGTCTGTGGCAGGATCAATGCCCAATGTTAGGGCGTGGCTTTCTAGTGATCTCACAAGTAAATATGAGAAGAGGCCCAGCCCGTGTGCCATGTTTTGTCTTCTGGCCCCTCCTTAAGAGACCAGCATTCCTTCCTGCTAGCTAGGCAAGGATTCCTATTCTTAGCTTAGGTGGGTGGCTATTTCCAGGGTGAGACAGGTGACTAGAGACTATGGCTGTTCCAGTTGGACTGTCCCCTGATCTCTCTGAAACCTTCCTCCAGGGTTGGGACATCCCACAACAGGTATGGGCAAGGTTTACAGGAAGTCCTGGTCCCTCAGGTCTCACTCAGCCACGATGAACAATTCAGTGTGTTCAGTCGTGACAAACATCGACGCGTGGTCACACTCAGTCATGAGTACACCTACACACTGCTCTTTCCCAGGCTAGTAGATGCAGCTGGTTCAACCTCAGAGTCCCCATGCTGGGGACTGAACCAGAGACCTCATATATACTAGGCAAATGCTCCATTACTGGGCTGCCCCCCCAGCCCAGACTGTCAAACTTAGAATCCGAACTCACTCCTCTGATGCTCAAGGCCTCACACATTGACACTTGTGGGCCCAGTGGGTGTCGTCTGGGCCCAGTGTCCATCCCCCTTTTCAGAAGGCCTTGCTTGAGGATTACAGGAGCTGGGAATTATCTTCTTCTTTCTAGAATATCCACAACACATTTCCCATTTCTAGGGCACCTACCTGCCTCATTCTTCTGAGTGTTATAGCTCATTAACACCCCCAACTCCCCCCACCCCCAGCAAAACAAACAAAACCCCACAAACAAAACAACAGAAGCAAGCTGAGGTCTGTACTGCGGTTGTCTGAGAAATCCACTGACCCTTCCAAGGTCAATGAGATATGCCCACAGAGGTCAGTGTTCCCCGACACCAATCATGCTAACCACACCCCCCTGGCAACAGGTTAGCACATGACACAGCCTAGCCAACCAAAGACACAGTGATTGGCTCAAGCATGGAGAGGACCCAATCTGAGCCAATGAGGTCCAGACTTGCGCCTTCTCTTTCTCACAGTTGCTAATTTGGCTAGATGAAAGCCTGGCGCCCCTAGTGGCCAACTTTATTATGGCTTGAGAAGAAAATGGAAGACAGGCCTGGCTCAGTATGAGCTCAATAAATAAATACTTCTTGAGTGACCAACAGCCAGGAGACCACACTAGTGAGGGGCTGATTCCTTTGCTACTTCAGTAGTTGGATGTGGCCGTTTCTGAGTCTGGGGCTATCCTCAGACTCAGACTTTTCAGTTGTGTTTCTGTCCAAGTGAAGGACTAATGGAGGCCGTTGTCTTAGTTTAGGCTGTTCACCCTGCGGCAGCCCCAGGAGGATTTTAGTGTACGCCACTTACGAGAAAGGACAGCAGAGTGAACATCACTGAGAGAGAATAAGGCAAGTCTGGGTGGAAAAATGTGCGGACAGTAGTTCTCTGTGGGCAGCTGGAGCCCAGTCCTGTTGGGCCACTGCAGAAGGGGATTCACAGTGCTTCTCTGGGGTTTCCCTTCTGGGGCTGGAGTGGCTGGGGTGGCTGGCCCACCTCCCTCCAACTACTGAAGTTGCACCCCAGGGCATCCATTCTGCTACTTCTGGTTAAGAGGTCTCCTTCAGGTAGAGTCCAGCCGTTTCCTAAAGCAGCCTTTGGCAGGGGAAAGGGAATGTAGGGGACCTTGGGACCTGCAAGAAGAGGCTCCAGTGGCCTCTGACCTCCCTGTCACCACAGTACAGGTCACCCTGCACAGATGAGACAGGATCGCCCGAACATAGAGGATGCGTGACCTGATTCTCATTTGTACACTCATCCTCCACGCGTGGTGGAACCCAGCTCACTTCCCCCATCTGCTCCCAGGACCCCGCTAACATGGCCTGTCACACTGCAGCTGCTCCAGTAAGGACCTCCTGGCACACTCATTCCCCATCCCTACCTGAGCATCTACCCCAGCTCCCCTACCTCCATGCTCTCTTGAGCCAAATGTCTGGCCACCTGCAGATAAGAACTCCACCACGGGATTCCCTTGCAAAGAAGGCAAAGGTGATTTATTAAGATAGCAGTGACACTGTTCCTCATAGGGGGAAATGTCCTCGATGTGCCTGCCTCTTGGCTCCTTATCCTTTTTTGGTTGCCTGTCACTTTATTGCTCGTATGTCACAGGTATATATGTGTGTGGCTGTGGGGATGCTGTATAAAGTAGCCTTTGTCATTAAGCTGATGTACAGGGAGGCTGCTCTTGGGACTGATAAAATGATGGGTGTCCCTGGGCTGGAATTCTGGAGCCAGTTGCTTGTCAGACCAGCCAGACTCTATGATACCAGATGTCTAGAGGTGCCCAGCAGGACCCTGAAGGACCATGTGAATAATGGAAGAAACTCAGGGCAGCCTAGAGAGGTGTCACCCTCCACAAGTGGCACTTCTACCCCTTCTTATCCTGTCAATGGACGGGAGTGGGGGGAGATGTGGAGGCCATGTGGGTTACCCTTCCAGGCTTCATCCCAAAGCCAATTGCACCTCTGACAGAGCCTTGTCTTGCAGGGCTGTAGTCGGAACTAGTGAAGGATGAAGATGTGTTACAGGAAGTGCACAGGCTTGGAGAAGGGGGCAGGGAGGGGAAGGATCGCTCCACCTGACTCCGGAGCATAGGCCACACTGGCTGCTGGAAGCAAGGCCACCCCGCCATGGGTGATGCCTCCGATCCCCTCCACCAGGCTCAGGGGTCAGCTACTCTGGTACAAAGTAGCTTGCGGTTAGCTTCTCTGCGCCCCAGCAGGGTGGTTCTCTTGAGCAATGCTTCTTTTCCCTACTTGGGGCTTTGGCCCAGGCAGCCCAAAGGGATGAGGGAGGGGAGACCTGGAAGGGATTCCATGGTTTTGACTTCTCCGTGAGGAATCCAAACCGCACTGGGAAAGCCAAACCAGGGACCATATTAAAGGGAAAGAGGGAAAGGAGGGGGAGGGAAATGCCCATTAAGGAAGCCGAGACCACAGGGCATTAAAGTCTGCTTGTAAACGTCCTGCAGCCCCAGGCTTGCTGCTGCCACTCTTCAAAGCTACAGGAAGCTGCTCCAGAAAGATGATAAGCATCTCAGGGCAGATTACACTCCAACCTGAAACAGACCCAACCCAGCAAGACTTAACTCGTTCCTGGAAGCCAATGAAAACGCTGGAGAAGCTGAGCACCCAGCACTCTCTGGGAACTGAGTGGAGGGCCTCTTCCTGGGCTGCACTAAGGAGGCGGGACCTCAAGCAAGAGTCCTGGGTCCCAGGCAACTATGTGACCTTGTAGCAAGCACTTCCTTGCTGGGACCTCTGCATTCTCCATTGGAACCTAAGCTCTACAATCTTGAGATGGATGCTTAATGGGGGCCCAAAAGAGGCAAGTGGAGGGGGGATGATGGGTATAACAGTAGTTACAGGTTTACTGGGATTACTTGGCGAATCCTTACAACAACTTTAAAGCAAGTATTTATTTTAAAATTATGCATATGTAGGTGCCCATGGGGGGGTATGTGCACACACACACACACACACACACACACACACACACACACACGAACACGAGTCTGACACTGCACACACACACATGCAGAGGTCAGGTAAAGTCAAGGGATAACTCTCAAAAGTCAGATTCAGGCTTAGTGGCAAGCACCTTTATCCACCGAGCCTGGTCTCTCCTTGAGATCCTTCACTTACACAGCGAAGACCATTTCCAAATGAGAGCTATGTCGAGAGGTTCTAGGGCCTAGGACTTGGACACATGTCTTTGGGGGCCTTAGTGAACCCACTATAGGAAGTTACAGGAGAGAAGCTCTCAAATGTTTCGATTACAGGTTTGTATCACTACACCCAGGTTACGTATTGACGAGGATCAAACCGGAGCTTTGTGCACGCTAGGGGAGCACTTCGTCCAACTCCCTGGCCCCTAACTCAGAGAAACAGACTTGCAAAACCTCACTCTTTCACTGTGGACTGAAACCGTAACTCTTAGCTGGGTGTGATGGTGCATGCCACACCCCAGCACTGGACACCTGAGGGAGATGGACTGCCAGGGAGGCCAGTCTGGGCTACAGAGCAAAACCCTACTTCAAAACAAATTAACTCTAACTTTGCTGTTGCCACAGCTCACACAGCTAGAGGAAGGGCTGTGGCATCATGGTGCGTGCGTGTGTGTGATGATTTTAGTGCCTAGAGCCAGGCTTAAGGGGAAAAAAGTTTTAAAACTTAAGATCATCGCTGGGTGGTGGTGGCACACGCCTTTAATCTCAGCATTCAAGAGGCAGAGGCAGGTAGACCTCTGAGTTCAAAGTCAGCCTGGTGTACAGAGTGAGTTCCAGGACAGTCAAGGCTACACAGAGAAACCCTGTCTTGAAACCTCACCCCACCCCACAAAAAAAACAACTTAAGACCACCAAGCTGGAGGTCAGATGTGATACCTCTACACTCCTGGACACAGTGTGCTTTCTGTATGTAGGCCTTTCTCATCCACCCAGTGGGACCACAGTCTGGAAAATGGATTAGAAGCAGTGTATGGCACGGGGCTGTCAAACTAGGCGAGCCTAAATCACTTTCTGGTGGCCTAGCTGAGTCCTCCAGAGCCAACCTTTGAGTCGTCTCCCTTCCTTCCCTTCAGCTCTCGTTCCCTCATCTCCTTTATTTTTTTGAGCCGGTCTGTCCTCAATCCTCTGGGCTCAAATGATTTTCCCATCCCAGCCTCCCCAGCAGCTGTGTGTGCACCACTGTATCCACTTGTTTCCACGTTCTAGCAGCCAGGACAATCTTTTGTTGTGGTGGCTGCTGTTGCCGAGACAGGGCCTCACTCTGTAGACCAGGCTAGAACTCATTATGTAGCCTAGGCTGGCTTGAACTTGGTGGTAATCCTCTTGCCTTATCCTCACAGGTGCTGGATTATAAGTTTGGGCCACCACACCCAGCTCCAGAATAGTACTATTTCATTTTAAATTTTCTACATTTATTCACTGTGCGTGTGCGTGTGCGTCTAGGGGTGTCAGAGGACAACTTGCAGGAGTCAATTCACATTTATTCACTGTGTGCGTATGCAAGTGTGTGTCCACGTGTATGTTGGCCAGAGGACAACTTGCAGGAGTCAGTTCACTCCCAAGTGCACCACTTCTCAGACTGGTCTCTCTCAGGATTCCTACAGAACAGGCTATAAGCACAATGCTAGCAGATGTGCGCTTAGGGCTCAACACAAGGCCTTGCATGTAGCAGGCAACTGGCTTGCACTAAATGCTGCGATCAATGCACTGGTGAGTGTGTCCCACACAATCTTGCCCTGGGCATCTCTCTCATTTACACACACTTGTGTATGTACACATAACTCTCTCTCCTCACATATTGGGGCTGCCACCTCTGAAGCAAGGGCTGGACTCATCCTCCAGGACCCAGACATAGTGGGGCCAGAGAGCCTGGTTAATAGACAGGCTGGCACTGAGGCCAAGTGTCCCTGTTCAACGCCTCCTGGCCTTGGGTGTGGTGGGTGTGGTGGGCAGTGGCTCTGCCTCCCAGTGGGAGCTGGGGATAAAGGGCCCCTTTCAGCTTAGTTGCCTCAACTCCACCCCTGTGGGGAGCTGTCCTGGGGAGGGGGTAGAGGGACACTGGCCAAAAGCTTCCTGGCTGCCTCTCTTTGAGGCATGGCCCACAGTGTGTAGGGTGGCTGGGCCAGGACCAGGCTGCCAGGACACTGAGAGCTGCAACAGAAAGGCCCAGCCTTCTGGGGCAGGGGATGGCAAGCCTTGCTCAGCCGTGACCTGAAAGCCCTTTGTTCAGGACTGAACCCCTGAGCACTTAGGAAGTTCTGTCTGAATTCCCTTATGCAAGGAAATCTCAGGACCACAGTGAGGCCCGGCCAGCCAGAAGGCAGTTTGCTTGGCTCTTCTGAGATGGGGCATCGTCCCCAAAGCCTGCTTTCTTTGAGGTCTGGCTCAGCTGGAAGAACTGAGCCCAGTCAACTCTGTTCACAGCCTCCAAACCCATGGAATTCCATCTCCTCCTGCAAGGACGTGAAGATGTGGAGAAGACAGGTCAGGTACCTGGTCTGGGCGAAATGCTGTGCACTGTCTTTTCTACCGACCGTTACTTCAGCTTTACAGTAAACTATGATTGAGGTAGAGGGACTGTAGTTACTTCCATTTTACAAGTGGGTAAACTGAGGTTCCAAAAGCTGGGCGGCCTGCTACAGGCCACACACCCTGCTAACTGTGGAGTTGGGATTTGCAGGCCGCCTGCCCACCTCCAGACTGAGGGCGCTTGTGCCTTTAATCCTCTTACCGTCTCTCTCCCAGAACCCGGGGCTATGTATCTGCTTGGACAGCCACTGCCCTGGAGGCTGGCATGTGACAGTGTCCAACATAGTCCCCACCTTCACAGACGCCAGTGTGTGGGCATCCTGTGCGGTAGAAGATTGGCTTTGGTGGGCTCACATGGGAGGGAGCTAGGAACAGAAGTAGGAAGAATGTTCCAGCAGAGGCAGGAACCCCGTCAACAGCCCAGTGAGGAGAGTGACCAGGCCCAAGTGGCTGCAGAGTGGGGTACATTTATGTTAAAAAAAAGGGGGCACTAGGGTGACACCCCAGGGTGTGGGTCATGAGTGGTGTAAGAAGAAGCCGAATGGGTAAGAGCTTGATCACAGGGGCCACACGGAACAAAGTGAAGCCACTGACGGACATTTCAGAAACACCCGACTTCCTGGGCTTCAAGACCAAGGGCCACTTCTTTATTACACTGCAGATTGAACTGAGGACCTCACGCACATGCTAAAAAGGCACTGTGCTACTGAGCTACTATC
This sequence comes from Peromyscus attwateri, assembly GCA_902168425.1. NCBI lineage: Eukaryota > Metazoa > Chordata > Mammalia > Rodentia > Cricetidae > Peromyscus > Peromyscus attwateri. Next base: position 46,101 of record CABHPP010137027.1, on the reverse strand, counting down.
TCAACACATTAAAAACATTTTTTCTTTTTTGAGACAGGGTCTTGCTCCAAGTGGCCTCAAACTCTCCATCCTCCTGCCTCAGTCTCCTGAGTTCTGGGATCACAATCATGCAACACATGACTGCAGAATCACAATTTTTACCTAAGAGGACAAAAGCACGTTCTGAGTTCTTTCTCTCATCTGAAGCCGGAGGTCAGGGGCTGAGGGAATAGGCCCCACCCTGCCATTGGCTGGCTGACACTACCTGAGCTCAAGGTGTGGTCCTGCCATTGTCAACAGGGGTCCCAGGTGGTGGTGGCGGCGGCGGCGGCGGCGGCGGCGGCGGCGGCGGCGGCGGCGGTGCACGCCTTTAATCCCAGCACTCAGGAGGCAGAGGCAGGTGGATCTCTGTGAGTTTGAGGCCAGCCTGGTCCACAGAGTGAGTTCCAGGACAGCCAGAGCCACACAGAGAAACTTTGTCTCGAAAAACCAAACCAACCAACCAACCAAACAAAAACCCCAAGAGACCCCAGAAGCCATTCTACATAATCCCTCACTTTCTTAGGGCAGAGCAAAGCTCTGAGAAGTTTAAGACTTGTCCAACTTCACAAAGTCAGGGAGAGGCCTGGCTCTCGCTGTAGTTACAGGTTACACTGCCCAGGCTCTCCAACTTGGCCATCTTTCCTAGGTCAAAATCCTAATCATCACCCAGCAATCCAATGACATTGCTTTAGAGAACCCAGGGACCCATCTGACCCAGGGCATTGACCCTACGTTCCCACCCACTTCACAAGATGAAATAAGGCATGGCTCCTGCTCTCTACAAACCCAAGCTTCTAAAATTCTCATGACCAACTTGAAGAGACTACAGCTCAGAGAGTTTCTGGGTGTCCCTAAGTCACACTGCCAAATCTGGGTCCAGGCAGTAGAGCTTAACTTTGCTGTATGTGCCTGGTCAGATGGTTGATGGGTGCCAGGGCAGCAGACGAGGAGGATGTCCTAGAACACTGAAAGAGAGGGTTTCACCAGGCCCCACTTGCACGCTGGAAGCACCCAGCAGACATTGAACTGACCGGATAACCCACATTCGCCACCACGCCTGCGTGGGTTGTGGCTGCCTGCTGCTTGGCTGGCATTCATGCCTCCAGATATTTGAGGGACATCATTACTTATACTCTACATTTCTATTTATATTTTCATTCAATTCTTGCTAGCCTTAGCTGCTTTCTCCCAAAAGACATAGAGGAGTGGAAGAGAAGAACTCTTTGTCAGAAGTAAGTCAGGGGCAAAGGTGAAGGTCAGAGCTTTGGCTGTGTGTGCAGTCTTTCAGCAGGAGCCCTTTGCAGGAAAACGCTCAAGACAAGGGGGCTTTCTGCACCTCTCAAAGGAAATGGGAGTAGCTGGGGACATGGGGATAAGAGGGGCACAAAGCTGGCCTTATGCAGAGGCAGCCACATTCTGCCAGCATGGTCAGATTTGAGGTGGGGCTAGAAGACCCCTATTTCCCTGAAATGTTTTTCCTTTTGCATAATATTCCATCACTAGGTACTTATTCCTTTGGTCTTAATGGCTTTAGAGAAAAGTCATATACTAACAAGTCCAGTCCTTGTATTTCAGAGAGACGGGAACCCAGGCTGTGACTCTCCTTGTGTGAAGCCTGCACAAATGGGAATCACAAAGCACAAGAGACCATGTGGGTGGTGTTACCACAGAAAAACAGGCTTCGAGGACTAGGATTGACCAAGTAAAAACAAGAATCGACCATTTCCCAAGATTCTATTTGGTGCTCCAAATGGAAATTTGGGAGATTTACCATTAGATAGAAAAACAAAAGGAAAGAAGGTTCTTTTTAGCCTCATTTTTTATCCCATGCTAAATCATGGTTTAGGAGCAGTAGCTGTGGTGTTATTACATAGTTTCTTTATAGGCACAGGCTTCCAAAATCAACCTACAGAAAGTTAAGTATTTCCTGTGGGGCACTATACCTGCAATTTGAGGATCTGCCACTAGGTGGCGAATAAAAGTAGGTTGAATGACCCTCAACAAAAATGCAATCTAGACAAAACCTTTACTACAGGCATGTGACTATTGAAAAGAAAACACCTGTTGTAGAATATTAATTTAAGATGTGTTTCATTTGTTTATTCTGTGGAACATCTGTTTAATGATGCAAAGATGTGTTGTATTCTTTTATGTTGCATTTGTTTAACTCTGTGTCTGTCTAAAACACCTGATGGTCTAATAAAGCGCTGAATGGCCAATAGTGAAGCAGGAGAAAGGATAGGTGGGGCTGGCAGGCAGAGAGAACAAACAGAAGGAGAACTCTGGAAGGAGAGGAGGACACAAGGGGCCAGCCACCCAGCCACCCAGTCACCAAGCCACCCAGGGAATAAAAGTGAAAGTAAGATTACAGAGGTAAGAAAAAGATAAAGCCCAGAGGCAAAAGGTAGACAGGATAATTTAAAGTTAAGGAAAGCTGGTAGTTAAGAAACAAGCCAAGCTAAGGCCAGGCATTTATAATTAAGAATAATCACACACACTCTGTGTGTGATTTATTTGGGAGCTGGGTGGTGGGTCTCCCAAAGAGAAAAAACAACCAACAACAAGCACCGATCAGCTTCTAATTGCTATATTTGAAAAAACATGATATAAAACTTGAAACAAGATTTACAAAAATGAAAAATCCCTAGTGTAAGCAATGTGCCATCATTTTATACCAAAGTCTCAACTGACAGTCTCACTAGTCTCACTCCATAGTGAGTACTTAATAGAACACATGCAGCCAGGACTCTGGCCTTCACCTCTGCACCTGGGGACAATGGGTTATTATCCTTCCTGCTCTAAGGTTTTTTTTGGGGGGGGTAGCAGCTAAAGCTAACAGGATACAGAAAGGGAGGGGTCTAGGTTTGAAGCCAGCTTTACCTCTCACTAGTGGAGTGGTCATGGGAAGCCATATTCTCTTCCTAGTCTGTGGGTCTTTATCTGTACATTTATGTCATTTAATTGGATATGATTGCCTGAACCCCTTTGCACATCATCTGGGGAAAATATGCACTTACTGAATAGTAACTATGATTCTTTGACATTAATTTTCTCTTATTTATAATTGTTTATTTTTTTTTAAATCTGCAGGCCCCATTCACAGCTTCTCAGAAGGCTCTACAACTTTATCCATATAGTCAATTCAATCAAATCAAAACAAAACAAAACAAAACCTTGCCTCTGGGCCACCAGTCACAGGTTTTAAACAGCAGCTATCTTGCAGGAATATACCTGTCCAGTAAGCAAGACCGTCCCCCGACCCACTAGGTCCACTGAAGCCATTCTCCTCCAACTATCAACCCTGCAAACTGAGCTTTCAGACCGAAGTGCAAGGCCAGGAGTGTGGCCAGGCCACCACACTGCCAGCCACTCCCTTGTCTCAAGTGTCTTCCAGGGCTTTCCTTATTTTGATGCTCTGGTTTGCAATTAATATTATTACCTATTTGTTTATTTGTTTGTTTGAGACAGAGTCTTGTGGTTACAAGTATGCACTACCATGTCCATATTAGAGCAAAAGAGATGCCTTAACATTTCAGCTTATTTTTCTGTCTTAATGTCACTGCCCAAGACCCCCACAACAGCCTCCTCTCCCTTTTAGCAGTACGTGAGTGAATGCTTAGGCCTGAGTCACTCTCATGCCATGCCGCTGATGGCAAGATGGCTCAGTGGGTAAATGCACTTGCCTCCGGGCCACATAATCCAGGTCCTATCCTTGGGATCCACATGGTGGGAAGACCTGACTCCTTCAAGCTGTCCTCTGACTTCCACATGTCTCCTACAGAGGGCCTGGGGACTTGGGGACTGGTCTCTCCCTTCTCCAGAGACACCTTTTCAGGGGGATGAGGGAGATCAAGTCTTAAGAAGACAGGAAATGAAGCTCAGCTTGACCTATAATCTTCCTGCCTCAACCTCTCATGCGCTGGGATTACAGGTGTGCACTACATCTGGCTAGTAGGAGAAACTTCTAAAACAAAAACTTTAGCAGTATTCTAGGCTCCACATTTCCCCTGCCTTGGATGAGAGGGAGAGAATCCTGACTCACGGCTGATGAAGAGTGTGGCGGGACCTCAGCATCCTCCTGCTCAGGCCAGTGATGAGGAGCAGGTGGCCATACTGTTACTCATGATCCCACCCCCACTGAATGCAGATCCCATAAGCAGGCGGGCATCTCTGGGATGTGTGAGGACCCCAGGCCAAGACACAGTCCTCATCAAGTTGCCACATGATGCCCTGACTCCCGCCCTACGCACCTCTACTTTGACTCAGTGATGGCTTTGTCTTTGCTGGGTCAATGGTTTATAATACATGAACGGACAGAACACAGCTAGACACCAAGAGCGTGTTAAAGGTAAAGCAGGTGGTCCATCAAGAGGCTTGGAGGGCCTTAAACCAGTGTTTCTCATCCCTTACCAAGCTCTTGCTAAGATACATTCCCAATTCAGCAGGTCTGGGTGGAGACTGCGATTCTAACGAGCTCCCAGATGATGCCCAAGTTGCTGCTCGCATTCTGAGCAGCGAATCCTCAAACGCCTAAGAACCCTCACTCCTGGAGAGGATTCCAGAAGGCTGCATCAACAGCCAGTGAGCAGGCTCACCACACTGTGAGAACCACACTCACCGTGGCATTGTGGGTGTTCACTGTGCCTCACTGATGGCTTTCCACCAATGCTGAGCCACATTAAAGGTGCAGGAATGCCGAGGGGGACTGGCCCAGGGTCACAAGGCTAGGAGGCTGAGCTGAGATTTGAACCCCAAGTGTGCTGACTCTAAGGCCCCCAATGCTGAAAGACCACACAGTGCTTGCTTATTTCTGCTCATCCTCCCCAACAAAGTGGTGTTTTTTTTTTTGTTTTTTCCGTTAGACCAGCAGCGTTGAGTGGGAGCCCAGGTGTAAGAGAAGATCTGAGCCCAAAGCCTGCCCAGTTCTCTGAGATCCTTCCACGTTTTCTCACTAAGGTGAAACCTGGTTCCTTATGCTCTGGTCCAGTTAGAAACAGCTATGACATTCTTCCTTACAGGCTACCCAGCCCCTGGTGCTAGAGACAAGCCAGGCATAACAGCCTGGCCCAGCCCCCTCCCAAGCTCCTCCCCTGTTTTCTGGAGGCACATTCAGGTGAACCCACTCCATCTTTAGACCATGCAGCCTGGCAGCCTAAGGCTTTGTGGTGGATATCAGTGCTGGGGTCTGTGGATATGGAGTGCTATGAACTCCCTGGGGAGAGTTCCCAGGGTCTGACGAGTATACAGCTTGATGCCAGGCACCACGCACGGGCTGAATGATGTATCAGCTTATAAGGTAGGAAGAGCCAGCTCAGACCCTGGCAGAGGAGAGTAAAGGCAGGGGCTCTGTCTTTGGGACTGGGTCTAGTCAAGGTGACCCAGGCTGGCTTCAAACTTGCTACGTAGCTGAGGATGAGCTTACACTTCAATCTTCTTGCCTCTACCCACTATGTGCTGGGGCTACAGGCATGTACCACCATGCCCAGTGTATGCAGGGCAGCGGATCAAACCCAGGATTCTGGGCATGCTAGAAAAGCGCTCTACCAACTGAGATGCATCTCCACAAAGCCTTTTGAATGTTCCAAAAGCAGTGGCCACCTGAGGGAGAGACCTATACAGGGTAGGTCTGAGAATGGGACTGATGTAAGATACTGGTCAGGGCTGACCTGACAGACAGATCTATGGCATCATCATTCTTTTTTTTTTTTTTTTTTTTTTTGAGACAGGATTTCTCTGTGTAGTTTTGGTGCCTATCCTGGATCTCGCTCTGTAGACCAGGCTGGCCTTGAACTCACAGAGATCCACCTGGCTCTGCCTCCCCCAGTGCTGGGATTAAGGCGGGCGCCACCACCGCCCGGCAGCAGCATCATTCTTGACCCCTCCATGACCCCCACTTGCAGTCCACGGCCCTCCCTCTAATGTACACCCCAGAACTGTCTTCTTCCCTCATTTCAACTGAGCCTTCAGTCTTTCCACCTCTTGCGTGGCACACGCCAGCCTGAAGGATCCTTTCAAGACAGAATCTGTTCTCTCACCGTATAAGGATAAACCCTCAGTCCTTAGTGACACCTCGGAGAACTTGCTCTGCCCAACCTGGTGGAGGTCACCAGCCTTCTTCGCTACCTTGCACCCTGTGTGACCTGATACTGCAGACTCAGATTAGCCCATCTCCACTCCCATGGGCCCCATGAAGCCTATCTTCCTTTTCCTGCCTCAGTTTCCTTACCAAACCTGGGCTGAGTAACTGACCCATCTGCCACTTGAGTGTGAGTTTGCTGACACCAGCACTGCCAGGGACACCAGAGTGTGACTGTTATCGCTAAGCAGAGAGTGAAAAGATTTGACCTTGTAAAAGGACATTGGGCTTCCAGAAGGAAATTATGTATTTCCAAGGTAAAGGGCACGGGGTGGGGAAGGTCATGAGTGTTACAGAGGCCTGAAGTCACAGCCATCACTTTCGATGATGGTGTCACAAGCAAAGGTCCACTTATTCCTCTGGTTTAACTTCAGTATTGTGCTTCAGACGTGAGTAGGGAATGGACTGGACTGGAACCCAGGGCTGTTTCCAAGCCAGAGCACATTTCCTCAATGTCAAATGACCCAGGCTGCCTGAGGCGGCAGAAGTGTGGGGGTCTGTTTCAATGAAAGGTTGCTGGGGAAGAGTCATCAGAGACACTCCAGGACTACCTGGGGTGGGTGCTCAGAAAGTTGACTCCTTTCTGAAGGGATCTCTAAGCCAGGGACAAAAGAAACAGAAATTTCTGTCAAAGTGGCTAGTTTTTCCTGGCTCTAAAATGTGGAGATATGGTAGGAAAGGGCTTGGGGCCTGACCCATACTCACTTTCAGGATCAGAAAGGGGCCCTGTGAAGCTGCCACCTGCAGAGACCCGGGGGTTCAGGGGCTAGAAGCCTCTGGAGCCAGTGACATGGGCAGGGAGGGGTCTTACAGTTCACACACTCCTGTGCAGCCAGTGCCCTCTCTTCAAGGGAAGCCTTCTTGGTCCCATCTCCTGTCTGCCCAACTCTCTGAGGTCAGCTAGCCTGACCCCTTCTCCACCGGTTCACGCTGCTCTTCACACATAATCCTCAGCCCCCTCAGGTCACTGTTCTCACTGCCCTCTTAGCCTACTGTCCCTGGACCCTGATCTTCCCATGCCTGGCTCGGGTCAGATGTCACCTCTGCAGAGGCCCTTCTTGGGGCCTGAGCCACAAGTAGGTGCTTGATAAATACCTGTGGCAGAAAAGGAATGAATGAACACAGCTCTTCCATGCAGAGTTCAGAGCAGTGTGCTCACAGCAGGCCGTGGGAGCCACTGGCCCCAGATTATAGAGTGGGAGTTATGATTATAAGAGGAGACCCAGCACTTCCCAGAAGGATGGATGTGAGCGACTCAGGCCTGTAATTTTGTTGATGTTTTTTAGACCCCAGTATTCCCAAAAGATACTATCTGTCTAGCCCCATCGCGGAGTTTTGTCTTTTTATTTCAGTTTACCATCAGGGTCTAGAAACTTCCCAGGCCCTCACCCTCAGAGGTTGCAGTCCCTGCCACAGCTCAGTCATCCCTTGCCCCTGTTTCCAGATCCTTTGGAGAAAGGCTTCTTAGGCTGGTGCCTGGTGGAGATGGAGAGAGACACCTACAGCTGAGCAAGAGGGCCAGCTCTCCCCAGGCGAGCCGAAAACCATCCCTTCCCCCTGCTTCCTCTGGTGCTGAACAAACACCGGATCTGCTGCACAGGGCTCCGCGGTCAGGGAGAGGAAAGCTTTGTGTCTCTGGTTCACTCGGCGCCCTCCCGCACTGTGGCTCCAAACTGCCTCTTCATCAAGGAATCAGTATGTAAACGGTCCGGCCAGTACAAGAGAAGCAAACAGCCAGCTGTCTAAAAATACAGTCCTGTGCCTGAAGAGGTCAGCAGGCCATCTTCACGCTGGCAGACTCTGCCTTGATTATGGTTATGAGGTCACTCTGTGGCCCAAGTCATCCCACAGCTCCATACCTCATCTACCTGGGGGTTCGAGGGGCTATGGGTGGGGCCTGCAGTTATTAGGCCCACAGGCTTGGTGGAAGCCCAGAGGTAAAGTGAGGCCAGCTTAGGGGCACAGAGAGCTCTTAAGTGGAAGGTGACCTCGCACAGCCTTGGCAGGGTCAGTACAGCTCTTTCTGCTCTGCTGCCTGGCTTCTGAGGTCCCCGGGCCCCTCGTCACAGTTGTTTGCTTTTTATATCAGCAGCTATATACACTCCACTCTGCTCTGCAATGACCATTTCCTCCCAAGGAGGCTCCTTGGGCCAGCAAACTCAGGATACACAGGAAATGGACTCCAATCCCAGGACGGGCAACAGGAGATGGATTTTCCACAATAGTCTTTTAAAACAAGGCAGAGGGTTCCACATAAACAGTAGGGCTGCACCAAGGGGCTGCCGATTCAACCACGATTGGTTGAGTACCCAAAGCACTCCATTTCTGCCCGCCCCTCCATGCCATGCAGGTCCCAGAAACACTTGAAAGGCTACTGTCCCTGGCTCTCTGATATTGCCACAGGTGGAGACCTTCTAAACAGGCAGTGGGCTTTTTTGTTTGGGGTTATCTTTCCAAAGGTAACAGCCTGGGTGCATCTCTCTGTGGTGAAGAAGCAGGTGGCTTTTGTTTGTTTGTTTTAATAATACTTTATTTATTTTATGTGCATTGGTGTTTTGCCTGTGAGTATGCCTGTGTGTGTCGAATCCCCTGGAATTGGAGTTCCAGACAGCTATGAGCCGCTATGTGGGTGCTGGGAATTGAACCCGGGTCCTCTGGAAGAGCAGTCAGTGCTCTTAACTGCTCAGTCATCTCTCCAGCCCCTGAAGAAGCAGGTTTGCTTTCCACCTGTAATAAAAGATGTGGACTCCCTAACATCTAGGCTCCCTTCCTATACTGCACCCACTGCATGTGCAAGTGACGTTCCCTGGCTATCTATCATGTCACCTCAAGGGAACTTGCAGGGAATGGGAATAGATGTAAATGTGCCTCTGCTCACGCCGGTTACTGGGCTGTAATCAAGTCTAATCTCTCGGATTCAACAGTGTTATATTTTGTATGGTTAGCCATGAAATCATTAAGCTAATTTAACTGGCTCACAAATAGGGTGGAATCAGATACCAGGCATGTATTTTTGTTTGTGTGTTTGGTTTTGGTTTTTTTGAGAGCATGCCACATGTAGCCCAGGCTGGTCTCAATCGCACTTTATAGCCCAGGTTGGCCTCGAACTCTTGATCCTCTTGACTCCATCTTGCACGTTCTGGGACAGGCTTGTGACACCACACCTTGATCTATTCACAGTTCTTAACAATACTGCTCCTATCCCTAGAGCCTGAGGGCAAGGTCTACCCAGCCTAGTCTCCCAGCTCCAGGTCTGTCTCTTTTCCAGCAATTCAAAAGCTACAGATTCTATTATTATCCTCTTACTAAAATTATTATTATTATTATTATTATTATTATTATTATTATTATTATTACTAGTAGTAGTAGTAGTAGTAGTAAGATCTCAGTACATAGCCCAGGCTGGCCTAGAACTCACTATGTAGCTCATGCTAACCTTGAACTAGCCTCCTGCCTCAGCCTCCTCAGTGCTGGGTAACAGGCAAGCTCCTAAAGACACTTCTTTTAGAGGCACTTCACTTTGTAACAGAATTTAGCACATGCTTCTTTTTTTATAAAATATATGGCATGTAACTTTAATCCCATCACCAGGGAGGCAGAAGCAGGAGGATCTCTCTGTGAGTTCGGAGCCAGCTTGGTCTACACACTGAGTTCCAGGACAGTCAGGACTATATAGAGGGACCCTGTCTCAGAAAACAAACAAACAACAAACAAACAAACAAACAAACAAACAAACAAAAAACCCACTGAGGGCAACTGACAGATAGTGGCATTTGTTCTAAGGAGTTTGTTCAGGAGGCTTTAGGAGAATTCCTTCATGCAAATCAAATTCTACTCACAGCTTTTTGGTTGGAAGCAGGAATGCCAAGCACTCTGGACCATAGAGAAGCTTTTCACGGGCTACTGTCCTTACTGGCCAGGGGCATGCTTACTCAGTAGCATTCTCCATATGCTTAATATAGAAATTGACCACTCTGGTCAATGTTCTAGTTAACTGAAGGTGCTAACATTAATTTCCTGGTTTTGATAACATACTATAGCTAGTTATTAAGGTGTTCCAGGACTGAAGAGGTGGCTCAGTGGTTCAGAGCAAATACTACTCTTGAAGATCACCAAAATTCAGTTCCCAGCACTCATGCTGGGCCACTCACAACTGCCTCTAACTCCAGTTCCAGGGGAATGCTGATGCCATCCTCTGGCCTTTGAAGGTACTGCATTCACGTGAACACACCTATACTCAGACACACATCACCACATAATTTTGAAATAACAAAATCAAAAGAGGAAAAAAGATGTCCCATCGGGGGAAGTAATTTGATGGTGGAAAGCAGCTGGTGTGACCCTCCTTACAATGGAATAAAGCCCCAGCTCTGCAGTCCAGCCCCAGCTCTGCAGTCAGGTATTAGAACTGCAGGAGAGCAAGGTATGGTGACTGGTATTTTTGCAACATCTCCCAAGTCTGTAATTATTTCAGAATTAAAAGGTAAAGCCAGATAAAGTGGTGCATTCCTGTAATCCCAGCACTTGGGAGGCAGAGGCAGGAAGATCAAGTGTTCAAGGTTATCCTCAGCTATATCGCAAGTTCAAGACCAGCACAGACTCCAGTAGACCTCTCCTGGTTGGTTTTGTTTCATTAACTTGACACAAACTAGAGTTATCTGATAGAGGAAACCACAACTGAGAAAATGCCTCCCTAAGACTGGCCTTGCTGGCTGTGGTTGTGCACGCTGGTAGGATTTGCTGAAGAAGGCGGAGACAGGAGGATCGTGAGTTCAAGGGCAAAGCCAGCCTGGGCTACACATTTTTGCTAGTCGGTGGTGAAACACACCTTTAATCCCAGCACTTGGGAGGCAGAGGCAGGTGGATCTCCACAGATGAATTCCAAGATAGCCTGGTCTACAGAGAGAAACTCTGTCTCAAAACAAACAAATGAAAAAAGCAAAACAAACAAACAAACAAAACAAAACAAAAAACCCAAAAAACAAAAGACTGGCCTCTAGACAAGTCTGTGGGACATTTTCTTAGTTACTAATGTGGAAGGGCACAGCCAATTGCGGGTGGTGCCATGCCTGGGCAGGTGGTCCTGGGTGCGGGCTGAGCAATATGCAGGGTTTCTCCACGGCCTCTGTTTCAGTTTCTGCTTCCAGGTCCCTGTCCTGCTGGAGTTCCTGTCCTGACTTCCTCAGTGATGGAGTATGACCTGAGTTGTAGATGAAACAAACCCTTTCCTCCCCTAGAGGCTTTTGGTCATGGTGTTTTTCACAGCTGTGGAAACCCTAAGACAAGACCTATCTCAAAAAGAAGGCAGGGTGAAAAGGTATTTTTAAAAGAAACTCAATAGGTCGGTAATTAAATGAATATGGAGCTGTCAAATCTGTGTAACTGTGTCAAATGAAAATACACTAAATAGTTTAATCACACACAAAAAAAATAATCACTCGGTGCCAATGACCTCAGCCACTTAATGCATGGGAGAGCCTTCCAGGGTACCTGACCCCACACAGGATACTCCCGATGCTTGAGATAACAGTGACAGCTGAGAGAGGGACCAAGGGTACTTGTGCTTGGTCTCAGCCCTAACTTGGTGGGCATAGGGGCAGCAGAGGAAGGCAAAAGCAGAGCCCTGCTGAGGCTGGCTTTGCCAGTTCCTCCTTAGCTGGGGAAAGACAGACATCACATCAGAAGAACGGAAGTTCATGCGTGTGTGTGTGTGTGTGTGTGTGTGTGTGTGTGCACACACACACACACACACACACACACACACACACACACGCGTGCACGCGCGCATGCGTGTGGGTCAGAGGACAACTTGAACAGTCCGTTCTTTCCTTCCACCATGTGAATTCCAGGGATTAAACTCACTTTGGTGGCAAGTGCCACTGAGCCATCTGGTAGTCTCTGAGTTCACTTTTCTCTAGACCTGGGATTGATGCCCATCAGTGAGCCTGGGGGGAGGGCAGGAGGCGTGGCCGGTACAAGTCTAGGCATATACTAGTAGCTCAGTAAAATGAGTGTCAATAAGGAAACCGATCAACACGTCTTAACACAGCACATGCCACATGTCCAGTCCTACAGCAGAAACATGAGTAATGACCAAGGGGACAAGGGTCTTGTCTCGAAGAGCCACAGAGGTCAGCCAAAGAGATGGGCATGTCTCCCTCACTCTCACACAGTACGCGGTTTGGCGGTACAGTCTGGGAGAGTCTATCCTCATCGTCCCTTTCCCAGGGTGCCCAAGCTCCCGAATAACACTGCCCTTTCTTGGCCTGAACCATGCTATTTTCTTCCCTGGAACACCTACTGGAGAGCTGCCTCTCCGTTGTGGGCTCCACACCTTCTAGCTCCTTCCATGGGCTTCTCAGGCCTTGTGGAAGCTGTTGGTCCTGTACAGTGACTCTTCATTCCCAGAACCCAGAACACAGGTTTTAACCCAGGTGAAAACAACTTGGGGGGCCTTCGTAAGGGTAGCCCACCTGCAACCTTCATACAAGATTTGACTGATATCCAAATATCAGTCACCTCACTAGCCCTGCTCACAGACCTCCCTTAAACCCTATCCCTGGCCCCAGTGCCACCATACAATGCCCTGCCTGTCCCCTAAGAGGCATGGGTACCATCCAGGGCCAGCTTCTTTGGGATGAAGATTCTATCTTTGGCCACAGGAACACTGGGTGCTTAGCACCTTTCAAACCCACAGGCTGGCCAGGACTCTAGGTGGGCCAGACCTGCCTGGACACACCCCTAGCCTGTGCTAGATCAGAAGATGCATTGCTCCTGTGCAGGACTTGCCTGGCAGATGAGTGAGCATGCAACCAAGACTCAAGTTGGGGTCCCTCAGTTTTCTGAGTTCCTCTGCTTTCTCTATTCCTGATACCAGCCAGACACTTCAAGTCCCTGGCCATGAGCCTGTGGCCAGGTGGGCCAGAAGAAAGCAGCTGGACTGATACCTGGCATAGATCCCAAACCCCTCCCAGGCAGCAGAAATGCTCACCGTGCCCCAGCACCTCTGGACCTAAAACTGAGCCCCTCTGGAGATAAAGTATGCCCCCTTCCTCCTCCCTGGAGTTTTCCTTCCCATGAAATTCCAGGAGAGACGAAATGCTGCCAGGGCTGTCCCAGTGGCTGGCTGGCTGAGGCATCTGTAGTGTGTGCTCTCTCAGGGGGGTTTGCTAAGTCTCTGCTGTTAGGGTGACCTTGGGAGAATCAGCAGGTGGTCTCAGACACAATCTCCAAAGGTAAGGAAGCAGAAGCAAGTTGGTGTCTAGTGACACCAGATCTCCTATGAAGGTGGCTCTCTGCAGTGGGAAATTCACAAAAGACATGGCATTCCCAAGGCACTTGCAGCTGAATCCATGTCTCAAGCTAAACCAGGGATTCAGCTACTAAAACAGGCCCTTCTTCAATGGCTTCTGCCCGGGGGCCCTTGGGACCCAGGGGTATGCTGGTGCAAGAAACTTCAGGCTTTCTGAGGAGAAAGGGAATGAAGGGTCTACGGAGGCTTCCAGTGAGCTGCAGAAAGACAGGGGCAGGCTGGGAGCCCTGGCGCATGCTCCAAAGGCTAGCCCAGCCAGAAGCCCTGGACAGTGAGTGAGGCAAGATGAGGGTCCAGTGCAGGAAGCCGCTGAAGGGAGGGCTAAGAGGGAGCATGGCTAAGCTTGGGGGTGTTACTCAACCCCATTTCTCTCAACAGCATTCGCTACTCTGCACAGAGATTGGAAGGTGTCCCATGTTTGACTTTTCCCGGCAGGCAGGGTCAGTTAACCTCATTCAGAGCTTCAGAGGCTGGTGAGGTGGCTCAGGGAGACAGAGGCCCCTGTTGCCAAGCCTGAGTTCACTGCCTGGGACCTACACGCTGGAAAGAGACCAACTCATGTTTTCCTCAGACTCCCCATTCACCATGACATGCACCCACCCCTCACAGAAAATCAATCAATTTCCTTAAAGATTTTATTTTTAGTTATGTGCATGAGATGGGGTTACCCGTGTGCAGGTGACTGCAGAGGCCGGAGGTTTGGGGTCCTCCTGGAACTGGAGTTACCGATCTGCCCTATGTAGGTTCTGGGAACTGAACTTGGGTTTCCTGCAAGATCATATCTCTAACCCCCACCTCCTTCTAAAAGTTGTTTTTATTTTGTATTTTTTTTCGAGGGGGAGACAGGGTCTCACTATGTCGCCCTGGCTGGCCTGGATCTCACTACATAGTGGGCTGGCCTGGAATTCATAGAGATCTGCCTTGTTAATGCCGGCTGTATCCCCTCCAACATGTATCTTCCCAAATGTTTGTTTCTGCTGTTTTCTACAGACATATAATGCAAATGGTCTTTGTGTAGTCCCAGTCCAATTAAAAATTAAAGTGTGGCTCTCTCCCTTTTCTAAACCCAAGCATCCTTGTTAAAAGAAAATCCAAAATCTCTGTCTCATGTCAGAAGAGCCACCTGACATGGACAGAAGAGAAACCAAAATTAAGGGACTTTCTATTGCTACTAATCTCATAATTCTTTGGTTTTATTTTGATTCTTTAAAACTTTTTAAGGCATAAATATTATCTCAAAATTTGTAAGATTAATATATATATTTAAACCTTTTATCATGATATTAATGATCGTATAGAGTACTAATTCTAGAAAAAGGCTTCATCTAGCTTCCTGAACATGATTTCAGGTTTGAGTCTCTATTAGGTAACTAGAAATAAAGTTTTTGTACTATAGATGTACATAACAAATTATGGTCCTTTAACCTCTTCGAGATCTGCTGCATATGACATTTAAAATGTTTAAGTTTTCTGCAGTGAACCATGACCATTCCTAACAGTGACCTTTGAAATCTCCAAAAGGATGGGGCCCCACAACAAGGATTGCACCGGGACTATGGTAACGCCACTAAGCTGACAAACACTACCCAAAGATTGGCTTTGGACTACAAACTGCTCAGGACAATTTCGAGGTAGCTAGCTGAGATGGTCCGACCTCACAGACTACTCTAACAACCAGGACTTGAGATAAGCCCAGCACTTCCCATTACACTTCCCATTACAGAGTCTGGACAACAAATGATACAGCTAGCTCTCCAAGGACTTGACAATCATCCCAAATTTTTTCAGGGTCCCCTAAAGATGCCATTGTCCCCAGACAGCAGGAAGTAATTTTAAGAACACGATATCCACATACCCAAGAGGTGGGGTGGGTGGTTTTTGGTCATTCAATGGGTTATGAATATTTGTCGTCATTTAGGGGGGTTGGTTACAAGTTATTATTGGTAATGGTCAAGAAAAAAGCTGAACAAAGGAGATTAGATTCAGGGATCTTGTTCTGAAAAGAAAAAGGGGGGATATAGAAATGATGGGATAAAAGAGTAGATTATTGAATCTACTTTTAAACCAAAAAATATAAATATTTTATATTGGTATGGATTTTTGTATATTGATACAAATTTGAGTTTACTTTTGTTATACTGTATATATGTTTCTACTCTTGTTTAAGATTTTGTATCTTGATACAAATTTAAGGTTATTTTTGATAGAACATACTATATATATGTTTCTACTCTTGTTCAAGGTATTGTACCTATACAGCTCATTTAACAATGTAACATAAATTTCTAGTCCTTGAAAGTTATTATTACAAAATATTTAGGATAATAAAGAAATGCAGATCAATAGTTAGTCATCTATTACAATTAAACTTGTAGTCATGTTAGGTATGTTTTCAAGGTCAAATAGATATAGTTTAGATAGGTTGTCTTCAAATACTTCAGAGATCTACAGAATATGGCATTTAAGATGTTTTAATAACCTAAGATTCTTTTTTTTTTTTTTTTTTTAATGACAAGACATGTCTGCTCCTGGCAGCACCAATCTACTTCAGAGAAGATGATGGGCATTGAAGAAACTCCATATATTGCTTTGTGTCATATATTGCAATTAGCCACTGGGCAAGAAACTGTCCTTGCCTCGACTGCTGACAGTATGCTGTCCAAACTGGACAAGCAGGACACAAAAGAAAGGACTGCTGAACTTTGCCAAGACAAGGTGGGACAGTCCTTCAAAAATTCTGCTTCACAGAAAAGTCTGTCAGATATTCTAGGCCTGTAGGCCAGAGATGGATGCCCAAACGTTACAGAGTAACCTTGGGTGGCTGTCCAGGAAACCAGCTGTTTCTGTCATCTCTTAGTTTTGGAAGTTGTTTGCTCTGCACTTTCTATTTACTCAGGTAATATTATATCCTTCTCAGGTCTCTAATGGAGTTGAAGACTAGACAGTTATAGTTTTCTTTGTTACCAAATTCAGAAAAGAAACTCATAAAAGAAGTATAAAGTGTATAAGGTTGAGAGACATAAAAGGTAGTTTTGGGTTGGTAATGCAAGTTAGGATAGAAAGTGAATTGGGTACAACACTTCAGACTCACCAAGATAGGATAATGGAGTATTTTCTCTGAATTTGTCAAGTGCAAATGGACTGGACATTGTTAATGTAATTCTTGCCTGCATATATTTATATATAGTTATTATATTACTATATATAGTTTTACTATGTTAGTTAAAACCTTTGCTTTTTAGTTAGACAAAAAGAGGAAAAGGTTGTGTGTTATATTGTGTTCTGACAAATACGGCTTGCCTGGAGTCAGACAGTGGATCTAGCCACTACCTGACCATAGAAGTTTGGAGGACTGTAGAGAGAGGAGACAGGAAGTGGTAAGGTGGGGCTGAGAGAGGATTTTGGACCTTTTGGTCAGAGGAACCAGAGATGTAGGAAACTGTGTCTGCTCCTGTTTCTCTGATCTTTCAGGTTTTTACCCTGATATCTGACTCCTGATTTTTTATTGATAAGATTAATTAGAATAATGCTTCAGCATGCCTTTAATCCCAGCACCTGAGAGGTAGAGGCAGGCGGATCTCAGACTGGTCTACAGAGTGAGTTCCAGGACACAGGGAAACCCTGTCTTGAAAAAAAATATATCTTATATGTATGAGTGTTCTGTTTGCATGGACATCTGTGTATCATATGCCTGACTCATGCCTGAAGAGGCTGGAAGAGGGCTTTGAATCCCCTGGGACTGGTTGTTACAGATGGTTGTAAGCAGCCACTCAGGTGTTGGGAATTGAACCTGAGTCCTCTGGAATAACAGCCGGTGCTCTTAACCATGTAAGATGGAGTCTCGTGTAGCCCATGCTGGACTTGAACTCATTATGTAGCTGAGGATGACTTTCAACTACTGTTACATTTTTATTTTGTGTACATTGGGGTGGGGTCACATGTGGTGGTCAGAGGACAACTTGTAGAAGTTGGTTCTCTCTTTCCACCATGTGGGACCCTCTGGGAATCCAACTCCAGTTGTCAGGCTTCCTGTCAAAGGTCTTTATCAAAGTCACCTTGCTGATCCAAATGACCCTGAACCCCTTGCATCTTTCTGTGCAGCTCAGTCTGGCCTCAAAGTGGTAAGGAAGTCCAGGTTGGCCTGAGACCCTTAATGCCCTGCCTCTGCCTGTCTTTGGAATCCTGGGATTACAGGGATACACACATCCTACCCTATCAGGGTCTTTCGTGAAGAAGATGCCAAGTCTGAGAGCCTCAGAAACTCCTCAGGAGCTACAAACCAAGGGCTAGCAAGGATGATTCTGAAGCCAGTTGGAGGACAGTGGCTTTCAAAAGCCAAGGCTTGCAAATCCTATGGAGGAGTGGTTAATGCATCCCTAGCCTCTTCTTGGCTTGGGGGGTGGGGCTTCTCCTAGTCACCCCCAGCCCTCCACAGGGCCACTGGAGCTTACCTGGGAGGAAGGGGATGATCCTTTGCTTGGGATCCTTCTGGCCACCTTCAATAGGAAATTTATCCAGAAGCTGCATCTGGGGAGACAGACAGACAGACAGGCTTGAGAACACAGAACAGCATCAGCATCCCACCACTGCCCCACTGTGCTCGCACGGATGAGTGGCGCTTGAAATCCCTCATTTCACAGCCCATTAACAAACCACATGGGGCTTGAGAGGGAGAAGGCCAGAGCTCTCCAGGCATCAAAGGGGGTGTCTGAACCATCTCAGGAAGGGGGAGGGGTCTAGAGACACTTGAGAGTGAGTCTGGGCCGGGGACCAACAGGCCTGTAGGCCAGACTGGGGTTCCCAGATGCTCCTTTGGGCTCAGTTCCTCCCTACTTCATCTGTCTGTTGAGTGAATCCTTCAGCCACCTGCATCCCAAACTTTCCTGGGCCAGGAACAGAGGAAGGTCCCACCTGATACTTCAGACAGACCACCCACCTTCCAAACTGCAGTGCAGAACCAGGCGCAGATGTTATTTTAATCATAAAACCAAATCTATCGGATTGCCCCCTTGGCTGGGGGACCCCCCTCCTCTGCCTCTTTCTTCCCACCCTGAGCTCACTACTGCTTTTCCAAGGAGGAGCCCTCTGGAGTAGTTTCCAGGAGCCTGCAGGAACAGCTGTTTCTTCTTTTGCTATTCTGGGCTGAAATTCTGTGTGAACTGGAAAAACACATGGGAAGCAGGATGGACAAGGCCAGGGTCCCTGTGTGCAGTTGATGCACAGTGGCTACAGCCAGGATGTCTGCTGGGTGTCCCAGCCGTGACCTTGGGCAAGGCAAGGAGCCTTCCTCAGGCACCTCCTTGACAGGATGAGGAGCTGTCACATGGTACCCAACGTCCAGTCACTCCTCCCAAGGCTGCTGATACTCACTGGTCTTGGATCAAGGGCACTGGACCTTAAAGAAAAAAGTCCTTGGCCTTGGGGTGTTAATATTAATTAATTAATAATAAATTAATTTTGATGAAGGAAGACAATAAAATTGGTCACATGTCAGGGAAGGTTGAGTGTTATAAAGAAGAATGAAGTCAGCTGAGGTATCTAAGATGTGGGATCTTTTGTTTAGGGGGCTCAGGAAGATGTCACCAATTCAGTGGCAAAGGCCCCCAGAAGGTGAGGAAGCAGAGCACTATGGGTAAGACCTGTTCCAGAACTGGAAGTGCAAACCACTGGAAAGGGCAGCATGGCTGGCATGGTGTGAGTCAGGGCAGAGGGACCGGCAATGCGATGAGAGGGGCAGGGTGGGCCATACCAGAGAGTGAGTGACTCAGGTGTCCTGAGGCACCAAAGGGTTTCAGGAAGAGGAGGGATATGACCTGATCGTGCTTTGAGAAGATGGCTCAGCTACAGTGTAGTAAATGAGCCACAGGGTAGAAATGGCTGGGGCCAAGGTCTCAGCATTGGAGGTGATGAAAAGAGGTCTTGTGCTAGACCATGTGCATGTGTGCGTGAATGTGTGTGAGCGCATGCAGCATGTGTGTGCCTGTGTGCCTCTGTGTGTGTGGTGTGTGTGTGTGTGTGTGTGTGTGTGTGTGTGTGCGCGCGCGCGCACGAGAATATGTGTGTGTCCATTCATCTATCCAGCTCTAACACATGGTTTTAGGACTGTCTCTCACATAATCATTACTCAATCTCCATGTAGCATTTAGAACCCACATAAGGAGGGTTAGGTGGATTCCATTCAAAACAAGAGTGTACCATCATCAACTTTCACTTCCCCAAACAGATACTCTGCAAAAGCTGTCTCATGAGTTTTAAATGTGCTAACTTCAACTCTCAAACATTTAATAATTCCTTGTTGCTACATTTAAATACGACTGTCGGCTCCACCGCTATAAACTTGTACTGTGAGTTGTGTAATAAATTCTGAAATAAACGCTGCCGGCTAGGGCCCTTCTTCCCTCACCTTCGTTCTGTTCTTGTACATTTCGTTTCTACACTACAGCAGGAATTGTTGCTCAGTGAGGAGAGACCAGACATTACAAAAGCAATGGGGGGGGGGGGGGGGGGGCGGTCAGAGAAGGTGAAGGAAGCCAGATGTGGCCGTGCACACTTATAATCTCTGCACCCAGGAGGCTGAGACAGAAGGATCAAGAGTTCAAGGCCAGTCTGGGCCATATAATGACCAGTCTTGCTATATAACAAGACTGTATCTCAGGAAAACACAAATGAAAAACCAGAAACAAAAAACTTTTAAAGATAAACGAATCACTTATATTCAGTTCCCCTAAAAACCAACATGAATACTGTGGGGGCACAAATCCTTCCTAAGCACTCTTCCATGTGTATAGCTAGAATGACCTCATCCATCCTCTTACGTTACATGTTGAACATTTTTTCCATTTTTCCATATTAGCATGTTTTTGTAGTGTTAAGGCCTTGTACACACTAAGCAAATGCTTACCACTGAGCTATGTCAATATCAACGCCTTTTTTTTTTTAAAGACATGGTCTCACTATGTAGCCCAGGCTACCCAGCCTGCCAAGTGCTATGATTACAAGCGTGTGCCACCATGCCTGGCCACAGTGCCATTTTTAACTATGACGCAGACTTTCAGTGTCTGCATGGCCTCCAGCTCATTTACCCGTCACCCTGTTGCTGACTCTTCATGCTCTTTGACTTGTCACTGCTACACACAGCATTACAGCAAACAACCATCTTAGCACCACGTGTCTCCATGCTTCTTAATAACACCACGTTCTTTCACTTCTATACGGTGCATATTTATAAATGAATCTTTTCCAAAATATTGAGGATAGATAATACCATGCATAGGCCAGGTCTGGGGCCTCCAAGTAATGGCTCCCTAATGTGTCTGTGGGGACAGCACTGAGCTATCTGAGGACAGAGGGGGGCCCAGCCAGACACCTGGATATGGAATGATATGCTTTTCTGAATTGATTTTCTCTGGAACCAGGGTGTGCCTGAGCCACAACAAGCTGTGGGACCTCACCTAAGTGGCTGTATCTCTGAAGAACTTGAGCAAGACTGGCCGTTACACAGCACAGCTGGCCTTGACCCTCATGCCTCAGCCTCCCGGGTGCTGCGATTACAAGTGTGCACCCACATGCCTGGCTTTCTTTACCTCCTGGCTGCCCTCCTCCTCTGTGCCCCGATTTTCGTCATTTCTAGTTCCTCCTCAGGTAACAAACTTAAATTGCCCTCCAGCTCTACCACTCACATAATCTCTGACTTGAACATTTTCTTTTCAGATTCCGACTCGCACTGATTGTGCACAGGGACTGTGGGGCTAGGAGGAGTGGACAGGGAGGGACATGGGACATTCATGCATTCATTCCTTTCCTCCCCAAACACTGCATGCCTTCCAGATGACAGGCCTCTGCTACACATTAGGGACAAGCCAATCGGCAACACTGGCACCGAGGAGCTCTCCTGGTGGGCCTCACCAAGCACACCAGGCAACTGTGAGCACTGAGAATGCAGTTCTGGTTCTGGACTGCCCAGGTCCCTCCGCTTCTCCAGCTCGCAGTCGCTAGAGAAGCTGCTGATGTGCGGACTGTCTACAGCAAAGCTGTACGGCTGCAGTACCCAGAGAGTAACCTCTGTCCATGCAGGAAATGGATCACTTGCAATGCAACCAGTCCAGGTTGAGGTAGGCTATACACGTAAAACATGCTGGACAAAGAGTATAAAAGAGAAAAGAGAGGAATGGAGAGGAGATGGGAGAGAAGGAAAGGGGAGGAGGGAAGGGGAGGGAAGGAGGGAGAAGGGACAGAGGAGTGTTTCATTAGGAATTTTATATTGGGGGCTGGAGAGATGGCTCTGTAGTTAAGAGCCTTCCTTGACTGCTCTTCCAGAGGACCCCAGTTTGATTGCCAACACAGCTCACAGCCATCTGTAACTCTAGTTCCAGGGGATCTAACGCCTTCTTCTGGCCTTCTCAGGCATTGCTCACGTGTGATACACAGATATACATGCAGGCAAAACACCCATATACATAAAATTTTAAAATGGGAAAAAGGAATATGGTATTGATTATATATTGAGAATACTCTAGAACAACTTATAAATGAAATATTCACTTTTATTTATTTTATGTATTTTATCTTTAACAGTGTGTGTGTGTGTGTGTGTGTGTGTGTGTGTGAAGTTGTGTAGATTTGTGCACAAGTGCCAACGGAGGCCAGAGGCATCAGATCCCCTGGAGCTGGAGTTATTGATGGTTGTAATCCACCATATGGGTGCTACATGAACGTAGACCCTCTGCAAAAATACCAAGTGCTCTTAACCACTGAGCCACCTGTCCAGCTCCCAAATAAAAATACTTTAAAATTTAACTTTGCCTGTTTCCTTTCACATTTTAAAGTGGCTACCAGAAATTGCTTTCATTATGTATGTAGCTCACATTATATTCCTGTTGACAACACTGGTCCAGGACACAGTAGTTATCAAAAGTGTGATCTGGGGCTGGGGAGGTGGCTCTGGGTAAGTACTCCACATTTTGGGTGAAGATGACTCCTTGACAATGATGTCACATTCCTGCTGTCTTCCCAGGGGGAGCACAATCTGAATTTCCACAGTGGGTTTATGTGGTGATGTATTGTGTCCCCCAATATACTGTGTCTCCTAATAAATTGCCTGGAGGTCAGAGGAAAAAGCCAACCACTATATAGAAGTCAGGCAATGGTAGCACACGCCTTTAATCCTATCACTTGGCAGACAGGGCTCTATCTGGATCTCTGTGAGTTCAAGGCCACACTGGGGAACAGAGCCAGGCATGGTGACACATGCCTTTAATCCCAGCACCAACCATAGAGGTCTGGAGGTCTATATAGACAGACAGGAAGTGACAGAGCTGGGCAGGAAGAGAAAGTGATGTAGCTGGGCTGAGAGAGCAGAACAGAAAGGCATATAGGCATGGGTAGACAGGAGTAGGTCCCTTTGGACGCTGCGTAGTTGGAGAGGTGAGGTTAGCTGTGGCTTTTCCTATGTCCCTGATCTCTCTCAGGCTTTAACTCCAATTTCTGGCTCTGAGTTTTTTATTAATAAGACTGTTTAGTAATTCATCTACAGGTTTATGTGCCTCCTGGGGATGCAGGGTCAGCTGACAGCCTGGCAAGCGTGGGGACAGTTTCCTCTAGACTGCTTCTGGGGGTGAGGGTATATTGCAGGGGCCCATCAACTCCCTCTTCCTAGTTCTTCCTCTTGGTTTTACTCTGCTTAGTCCAGCACCCTACTCTCCACCCCAGCCAAGATGAGGCCATCTGCTGAGTCCTGGGTCAACAGGTCTTCCCCAGAGCTGTGAGCTCCCAGCTGGCTCATTCCACATTGGCAGCCCTCAGGTGTAGTGCCCAGGCCCCTGTCACCTAATCCACCACAGCTAAATTAGCAGAGCCTTGGAGTGGGACCTCCCAGTCATGAGTCCTATGGTCCAGCCCACAGCCATGGCCCACAAAGCCAGGCTAACTGGCTGCCAGTGATACTTTCTCTGCCCGCAGGTTGCCTTTCAAAGAAATCAAAAGCCCTGGCTCCAGAGCAAAAACCAAATAAAGGTGGCCCAATGGAGCTGGGCCAGCAGTATGTGAAGCCGGCAGCCCTTGGTCTTGAAGAGCTAAACAGTTAAGAACCTAAGATGGCTGGGTGGTGGGCAGTGTGTCTGCGCTGGATATCCAATGCCAATGTAACCCCTTCAGAGGTGGGCAAGCCCCACAGTGCCCGGCGAGTAAGGCTGGGCACTTAAGCTCATAAGAAGCATAAGTTCAGGCGCTATCTCCTGGACAGACACGGCCAGGCTTTCATGAGGAGGAAGCCCAGGAGCATGGACAGTGAGAAGAGATTCACCCATCGTGGAGCTCTGCGGTACCACCTTTGCAGGCAAGCGGATTCTCCTGTCACTATCGTAGGCCCCGAGTCAGGACGGAAGAAAAGCAGGTCTCATTGCCAGGGTCGTTCTTGGAGTGAGAGGCGCCTGGCTAGAGCAGCCTTTGCAAGCACATCACAACCCCTTCAGCGCAGGACTGTTTATTTAAGGGGTGGGTCCTGAGAGAGACACAGGACAGCCTGGTTCCAGGAGCTGGCTCAGCCACAGAGTGCTGATTCCTCGGCTCTCTTAGGGCAGGGCTCTGCAGCAATAAACTCTGGGGAGAAAGGAGGTGGGCCCCACCCAATGGGGCACATCTGTAACCCAAGAGGCCCAACTGCTGGGCAGCTGAGGGGAGGAGTCCCCAGGGACTCTACCACTGGGCTCCAGGGTTTCAACCTTAATCCTTTAGAGTCGACCATTTCTACCTAGGAGACAAAAAGAACACTGCCGGGGAAGTGGGGAGGGTGAAGACAGACAGAAAGACAGAGAGTGTGCATGTGTGTTTGAGACAGGGTTTCTCTATGAAGCCCTACAAAGTCCCCTTAAAAAAGAGAGGCGCCCAGTCTGTAGGACCACAAGCAAGTGAGGAGACCTCGAGAGTTCCTTTGTCCTGTGGCCTTGGCAGTTGTTAGATACTGGGGTCACGCCAGGGTGCATCACAAAGGCAGGGACAGTGAATGCAAGCTAGGGTGGCAGCTCACACTTGAAATCCCAGCACTCTAGAAGCCGAGGGAGTGAAACCTTGAGTTCAAGGCCAGCCTAGGCTACACACCAAGGCACTAGCTCAAGAACCCCCAAACCAAGTTAAGTCAAATCATGTGAAGTGCAGCTTTTCTTCCAGTGTACCCCTCGAGCTCTCCTCTGCTCCAGGACGGCCTTCCCAGTCAGACCTACTCTAAGAGCCCTTTAGGACGGTCCCAGCCAAAGGTCACCACTTCCTTCCTTTGCATCCCAACCGTCCTTCCAATTTGTTTATCCTAGTTGACTAATTGACACGCCTTTTGTGATTTACACCCGGCCCCCTTCTTTAAGACAGGGTTTTATGGAGGCCAGGCTGGCCCGGAACCCACTGTGTAGCTGAGGATGACCTTGAACTTCTGACCCCGTCTCCACCTGCTGGGATTATAAGTAGGCACCACCACACCAGTTTTACGTGGTACCTGGGATCAAACTCAGGGCTTTGGGCATGGGAGACAAGGCCTGAGGAACAGCCGCAGCCTGGCGATTTACTCTTGTTTATTTAAGTCCTGAACAGTGAGGCATGCTTGTTGAGCCTATGTGACATGATGACAAGTCACAGATGAGGAGCTGGGTGGTCCCTCTAAAGTCATCATCAGCAACATCCTCTTATTTAGGGGAGTGGGGCAGAATTCTCTGCTCAAATCAAACCTGACATCAAATGTCAGCATAGATTTCAGGGGTAGTTAGCTCTTCATCAGAGCAGTCTGCTGAGAAGGCTCCTCTGCCTTCTAAATTAGCTTTCTTGTCAAAAATCAATGAACTCCAGTCTATTTCAGGACTTCACGCCGCTCCATGACCCCAATACCATCCTCTCTTGATTTCTATAGGATTTTGCTAAGTCTCAGAACTTTTCTTTTTCAAAATTAGTGGTTTTAGATACTTTGCAATTAAAAAAAACTTTAGGTTAATTAATCTCTATGAAACAGTGGTTCTCAACCTTCCTAATGTTACAACCCTTTAATACAGTTCCTCATGTTGTGGTGACCCCAACCATAGAATTATTTCATTGCTACTTCATAACTGTAATTTTACCACTGTTATGAATTGCAATGCAAATATCTGTATTTTCCTATGGTCTTAGACGACCCCTGTGAAAGGGTCATTTGACTCCCAAAGGGGGTCACAACCCACAGGTTGAGAACCACTGCTATGAAATAAAAGCTCTTGAGATTGGGGAGAGGGGAATGCATAGAATTTACACACCAATCTAGGGGAAAATAACTTTTTTTTTTTTTTTTTTTAAAGACAAGGCATCACTAACTGGGGCCTAGACTAGCCTGGAACTCAGATCTGCCTGCCTCTTCTTCCCGAGTGCTGGGACTAAAGATATGCACCACCACGTCCCTCATAAGAACAGCTTTCTTAACAACTGAGACTTCCAATATTTAATTCATCCAACAATATGAAGATTTTATACATTTTTCACTTACATTTGTTATTTGTACTAATTAAGAAGGAATACACACACACACACACACACACACACACACACACACACACAGTGTTTGTTGAGAGGCATTAAGTCTAGAAAGGAACCTGGGTCTCATGGTACAGACCTGTAATACCAGCTACTCAGGAGGCTGAGGCAGAAGGATAGAAAGTTCAAGGTCTGCCTGTGCTACAGAGTGAGTTCAAGGCCAGGCTGGGCAACTTAGTAAGATCTAGTCTCAAAACAAAGTGTAAAAAGAGAGTGTGAGGCCCTGGGTCAGGTTCTAGTACTGGGAAGAAATAAAACAGTTGGCATTCACAAACAATATGAAGTTACACATCGACTCAAGAGCTTTCTCAAGAGATGCGCACCTTTGGACCTTTTTTGTTGTTGTTTCTCATTAAAAACAGTATGATCCCTGGATAGTATAAGACATGAAGTCCTTGAGAAAACAAGAGAGGACCTGGAGAAGAAAATGTGGTGGGTGTTCAGCAGGGAACACACTCACCATCCCTGAACTATGCAGTTCACCAAGGTTCGAGTGGTAAATCTTGCACTTAGTATATCTTACCACAATTCAGTAAAGATGAAGACAGGAAGAAGGCGTGAGTGAGGGACAGATGGGTAGGAAGGAGGAGGCAGGGAAGGAAGGGGGAGGGGCGGGCAGGAGGAAATAAGATCTCAATACTGAATAGAATGAGAACCCAGCAGAGCAAGGACACAGGACAGAAATACCAAGTGGGGCTTGGAGTGGAGGGAACTTTTGTTAACACTGGCCTCTCCCAGAGATGTAGTCATAAACATTTCCCCCATTCTTTATGACCTACACATAAGGCAGAGCAAACAAGTGTGGAACCTGGGCTCCAAAACCACACCAGCTAACCAGGTAACCCTCTGCAAGTCCAAGCAATGGGCAAGATGCTGCAACTCATAAAAAAGGCTGGAAAACAAGAGGATGGTCCAGTGGGTTCTCTGTAGGACAGAAAGGGGCAGCAGCCTAGGAGGAGGCTGGCATTAGAGTTCCCAGATGATGAGGTTGAAGGTGGAGGGCAGGCTAGATGCCAAGTTCCCCCATCAAAATCACTACAGCACCTCACGCAGCTAACCTAACACTCATGTAAACATTAAAGAAGCCGGGGAAAGAGGAGACAGCAGAGAGGACTCTTCCTCCCTGGCAAGGATGACTTGGTTGTTGGGTCATGGGTCCATAACATGCTAAAGCCAAAATGTATGGTACTAGAACATTCCCCAGTGCTGAGAGGTGCCCACTCTAGCTTCTAAAGTCTGCAACAAGTTAAAGAAGTCTTCCTTGAGCATGTTCTAGAAAGCATGCAGCTGTCACTGCTCCAGATCCCTTCCCTTTACCATGGTGGTCTACACGGTACATTAGCAGGATGCAGAGTGTGAATCACGGCCCAGGCTCTGAGTGAGCTGGGACACCCACACAGGAATAGAGTAGCTTTAGATGAGGGTCATGTTGCTTACACATAATAAAAGTTAGGGAAGGGACAAGATCAGTGGCTGGGCGGTTAAACAGACTTGCGGGAGAGGACCACAGAGCTAGGCTCTGAATTAACACAGCTGGAGCAAACAGAAAGTCGGCAGCTCGGCTGGGGGACAAAGGCTTGCGAGTGTGAGGGTCAGTGCTGCTACAGGAAGCAGTCAGAGTGGACTGAACAGCCCTATTCCTGAATTCCACATATTGCCACCGTACATCAGGGAAAGTGGTGAGATCTGGGGTGGAGGTTCTTGATCATTTATTCCAGAGACTTGGAAGTGAGCGCACAGTTGGCACCAGTACTAGCAAGGGTAGATGCCCAATGTACATCTCCACAGTGGGCCAGGCGTGCGGACACAGCCCCAGAAATTCCAAGAAATGAGATGGAGTCATTGCCAGTCGTCAGCTGGAGGATACTGCTACTCGTGGATGGGGCTCCAAGGGTGGAGAGCGGAAGGAGAGACACCACAGAGCCTGCTGAAGCAGCAAGGTCACTCAACAGCCATCTCCATCCCGTCAGGTGGAGAAGAGATGTGTCCTCTTGAGGCTCCAGGGAAGAAACTTCCCCAGGCCTTTGTCAGCTTCTAGAAGCCACCCTCACTTCCAGCATACAGCTCCCCACAACCCTGTGTGTGTGTGTGTGTGTGTGTGTGTGTGTGTGTGTGTGTGTGTGTTGTGACAGTCTCATATAGTCCAGGCTGAGCTTAGAACATGGGGTGCCACTGAGGATGAAGGACCGTGAACTTCTGATCTCCCTGCCTCCACCCCTCAATGTAGGCGAGGGCTACCATGGCCAGTTTATGTTGTGCTGGGGATTAAACCCAGGACACAGTGTATGCTAAGCAATCACTCCACTAACTGAGTTACACCCCCAGACCATGTGTTTTCTGACTGGATTATTTTGCCAGGGCCATCATGGCACAGTATCATAAATTAGGTGGTATAAATGACATGGGTGTATTGTCCCATAGTTCTGAACCTGGAATCCCAAAACCAAAGTGTCAGTGAACTTGGCTCCTTCCTGGGGCTGTGAGGAAGACTTTGCTGCTCACCTCTCCCTGGTTTCGAGTGATTATGGCTACACAGGACACTCCACGGCTGATGAAGCATCACCTCTGTCTTCACTGCCTCTCCCTGTGACCCAATGTCCCCTTTTAGTAGGTTACCAGTCATGCTGCACAGGAGGCCTGGCCTATTCCAGAACAGACTTCATCTCAAAGAATCAGATCTACCTGTGGACTCTGGTTCCAGATATGGCCACTTCCTGAGCTCCTAGGGTTTAGGTGTCAATGTATGGGCTGGGAAACACATTATTCTTCACTGTGCACACACGTACACACACATACATATGTGCGCGCACACAACATATAACCACTAAAGGGAACTTTCTGTCCTCCTCCTCCTCCCAGAAGCCTTGCTGGAGTCACGGTGGTTTGGCACAACGATTTAGTGAACGTGCAGAATAAACAGGGCTGAGCTGGACGGCTGCACACAGATCTGTTTCCTTGCCTGTTTGGCGGGGACAGTAGCACAGTCTCACCAGTATGCTCCACCTCTGAGGTCAAGGCCAGTGGAGAGACCGGGGAGCACATGGTGGGAGTTGTCTTGGCCAGGCCCTACCTAGCTGTGAGTATCCAGGGGCAGGGAGCTGCCCAGCTGGTGTGCGTGGGTCAGCCTCAGAGTGAAGGCCTCAGATTTTCCCAGCAGTGTGTGGGGAGAGTCTGGCCGGGACGTGTGTTACATTTAACATGGTGGAGGCTGGGCCAATCGCCTACCACCTGCTGAGGGACTCACAGAGAGGGAGGACATCAGCGACATGCTGACAGTGCTATCACAACTATTTCCAGACTGTGAGCCTTCTCTCTGGTGCCTGGAAGGCACCCAAGCAGGCCGGCTACCCCAGTCTTCCCCATGTCTATGCCCATGGGCTCA
The DNA here is from genome assembly GCA_902168425.1 of Peromyscus attwateri. Taxonomy (NCBI): domain Eukaryota; kingdom Metazoa; phylum Chordata; class Mammalia; order Rodentia; family Cricetidae; genus Peromyscus; species Peromyscus attwateri. Next base: position 16,710 of record CABHPP010137027.1, on the reverse strand, counting down.
TTCCACACCCCTCCAAGAGAAAGAGCACTGGACCAGAGTCACGTGGAGGGCTCCAGTTCCAGGCTGCCAAGGACTTGGTGAACTGGAAACCCTCTCTGGGCATCAGTGACCGCAGTGATGAAGTAGCTGTCAGTCTGTGTCCATGGGTATAGCAAAAACACTCAGGAAAGGGCCGCTGAAACGCAGGCACATTATTGCTTTCCCTTCCCTGGGGACGGACGGACTGACGGACGGACGGACGGACGTCAGGTGGAAGGAGGGAAACCATGCAGCACGCTTAGAACACGCGGAGAATGGAGGCAGACATCAGAAGCGGCGCCCTCCCCACACCGCTTCAGCGGCAGTGCTACTTCAGTCAGCCGCGGGACACACGAGTTCTGAAGTCCCAGCTCCAGCCCGTCCCTTTCCTGCACCGCAGCCGCAAGCTCACTTCGCTACGTCCTGTCTTCTCATCTGTCTTAGTTAGGGCTACTACTGCCGTGATGGAACACCAAGACTAAAAACAATCTGGAGAGGAAAGGGTTTATTTCACTCACAGTTCCAGATCACAGTTCATTATCCAAAGCGGTGAGGGGAGGGACCTGGAGGCAGGAGCCGAGGCAGAGGCCATGGAGGGGTGCTGCTTACTGGCTTGCTCCCCAGGGCTTGTTCAGCCTGCTTTCTTATAGAACCCAAGACCACCAGCTGAGGGTGGCCACACCCACAATGGGCGGGGTCCTCCCCCATCAATCACTAATTTGAAAAATGCTCTACAGGCTTGCCTACAGCCTGATTTTATGGGGGCCTTTTCTCATCTGAGGCTCGCTCCTCTCTGATGACTCTGGCTTGTGTCAAGTTGACATACAGCTAGTCAGACATCATCTTTGAGTAAAAACAACACCACAAAGTGGTGTGTGGGTTAAGTGAGATGGTACAGGTAGGGGCAGGTTTGGCTTACTGTCAGCCTTTGTTACTTGGGTTGTTTTAAGTGACTCCTGACTCCTTGGTGCCAGCCCGTCTCTGGAGTCTGCTGCGCCCAGCCATCCCTTACTATCAATGGCTGAAAGGCCTTCCTTCAGGGTCCATCCTCGGTGACCTGACGGCCTTTTGTGTTCCGAAACTCTCAGCTTTATCCCATGTTAGTCCCCAAGCAACTCCAGCTCTCCTTGACCAAGAGGGAAGGGTGGGTGTAATTACAAGGCAGTAGACCACCGGGGAAGCCTGTGGCAACTGTGACAGAGCAGAGGTGTGGGCTCAACCAGCTTCCAGCCTGGCTCTGGGAGACCTGAGCAGGCCACGCGCACCATGAGATGTGGTTTCCCCCTGGGGAACAGTGCACCCCCATCCGACTCCCCAGACTGCAGTGAGCCAGTCCTGGCCCTCCTTGGCGCTTGCACTCTTAGGAAGGTGGCCGGGACTGGAGCAGCCTGATCCTGAGAGGACAGGCCTGAATCTGAGAGCAGGAAATTGGACTTCCTGCTCGAGGCAACAGGGAGTCCCTGGAGGATGCTGAGCAGAGGAGGAACACACTGAAAGTAGAATTCTAGAAAGACACATCTGGCTGGGTAAGAGAAGCGTCTGGGGGGAGGGGAGAAGATGGCCAGAGTGACCTGGTGCCGGGTCAGGGAGGGGTGGTGACATAACCAGGCAGAGTCAAGCCTGGCTACGATCACCCAGCTTCCTCCTTAACCTTGCCGGAGACCCTCCTAAGACTTCTAAACTAACCCAAAGTTGCCAACACTTCCCTCTCCCACACAAACCTTCCAGAACATCTGGGGCGGGGGTGGTGGTGGGGCCCTGAAGATGTGAGGTGTGAGAACAGAATGGAGCCTTTTCCCCCAGCCTCAGTTTTTGATTCTTACTCTCCATATGGCTAAGATTGTGGTTCCCAAACTACCCTGATTACCCTGGGATCAAATTCTGCCCAAAGTTTGGGACAGATAGCCGAGATGAGGCCTAGGCAGACCTTTGGGCCAAACTGCTGTCCAGGGCAATGAGATTCTGGTCCAGTCTCTGACGTGGTCTCCTGCTGGAGAGAGAGGCCAAACAGTTCGTGTCTGAATGACAAGCTAGGCCTTCCTTCTTTCTCTACTCAAGTGGCTTCTTCCCCTATTGCTTATTCGGTTCTATTTTCTACACACACACACACACACACACACACACACACACACACACCATGTGTGTGTGTGTGTGTGTGTGTGTGTGTGT